>VZSZ01011840.1:66184-92959 GCA_013398815.1 Ibidorhyncha struthersii | reverse complement strand
GGGGGGGGAGACGTTCTAGCCACATTTTTTGACAAATGATGGACAGCTCCTGAAACTGAAAGCAATAGGTTTCTAGTCCCAAGGGTATTGCCTTCAAATATGTCTATGTTCTCAGGGTAGATCAGTTTTCCCTGCTGCAGGCATCCTGCTGAGAGGTGAGGTCCCAAGCAAAACACAGGAATCTGACTGCAAGCCTTTGAGGTGGCAGGAGCCAAGGGAGGTTCAAAGACAAGGCTGGCTGGTGGGCAGCACCTCTGAGTATTGCAGAGGTTAGAGGTTAGTAAAGCAGGAGCCACTGGCCAATAAAACAGTGTTTGGAGAGCCCACTCTACAGATAAATTGGGGATCTGTTTACACCTTTCCCAGCTTTCTGAGTTACACAGACTGATGCTTCCCACTGTGATCTTGTCCTACATCCACTAGCATCTCCCCTCCTCAGCAGCTGCCCTGCTCTCTGCTGGTTGGCTTTATAATGTGGCTAAAGGATGCTTGGAAACTTTTAATCAGCATCCAGCATCAAAAATAAATAAATAAAAGCACAACTGCTTTTATTTGTGTCAACTGCTGCAACAAGATCTGTCTTGTTTGAGATTTCCCATGACTCCTGTACTAATGCTGGGAGAATAGAAGCTTAAATTCCCTTGATTAGAGAAGTTAAACACAAAGCAAGCCTAGTGCCAATCACACACATGAAAGGACAGCTTTTTGAAGCAAGGAAAAAAAAAAAAACCTAGGTAGGGTTACCACCATACTATAGCGGTCAAGAATCAGCACATACCTCAATTTCAGAACTTAAGCTCTATACCAGGAAGAACTTGCCCCTTTGATTGAAGATATATTTTGCTCAATTTCCTGTAAGCTATATAGTTCTATTTTATATAAGCACAAACTTACACATACTCCCATATACACAGTTCTCAACATCAGACAACTTTAACCACAGACATTACTGCCAGCATAGCCTGAAAACAGATATATCTTACTGACTTCTGTAAGGACAAAAGCTGAAGGACTGGCAGTCACTGGGTGTTTTTTTCGTATCTATGGGAAAAAATCACTTTAGGACATGAGGCTGCTTTTTTCCTCCGAACCTTAAAAATAACTGACATTAGCTCAAGCTATGTAATACCTCATCCTTCATGACTCAAACTGTGCATGGCTGCCTGATGAAAGAGGTAAATTGATTCGTAATTGCTGGTTGTGATACTAGTATGTGATGGCAACATTGCAAAGGAACAGGGTTGAAAATAATTTTACATGGACAAAGTAACTGATAGACATTAACAAGTGTTATTTATTTCTTCTTGGCAAACATCTCAAATAGCATGCTAAAGAGGAATGTTCTTTACTGCATGAAGCCAAATTTTGTAAAAAAGAAAAATAAACTCAAAGATAAACATTAAACCTTATTACAGAAGTCCTTGCTACCCCCAAAAATATGGAAAGTACACCACTGACCAGTGTTTGCACACTTATTCTGTATTAAATTTTTGCTTCAACTGAATAATAAAAAAAAGTGAGAAAGGAGTTCTTTTCCCTCTCCCCTCAATACATATATAACAGGGCCTCTGCAACAGACAGAACACACGTCTTGGGAGATTCCCTGAAGCACTGGCTACTAAACACAGGTAGTAACAGATCAGAAACAGAACAAGCGGTGAGAGGAAGAGCACAGAGCCCGGGCTCATTGCTAGCAGCAATAAGCTGCTAGCTTACTGAAGCGTTTCTGACAGTTGGTTAATGGGTGTTGTATTCATGCTCGGTCTTAACCTAATCACCAGATTCAAGATCAGGAAAGTTTTTCCCAATGCCTCAACAGGCACCAGTGATATTTTTTGCTTTTGTTTGCTACAGTGTTAGGAAGCATTTTACAGTAGACTCTGCTGTGCAAGTGAACTGAGATGAAGTATTCTGTGGACCCCCTGGGACCAGAATTCCATTACCAGCTGAGTCTGTTTGCAGGAAACTGTCTTTCTTAAGCTTAACCATAATCTAAGAACTTCTATCGATAATTCCCTACTCCACTATTAGTATCCTGGAACATGCACACCCTCTAATCCTCCTCTCCAAAGCATCTATACAGATTTAAGCCACCAGGTTAGAATATGTATTCAAAAACAACTAGTGCCAGGTGCCATTTTCATTTCTAAAGAACATTCAAAATTGCCTGCTAATGGAAAAAGAAAAAAAAAATTAAAATAAATAAATAAAAGAGGAGCAGAGGGGAAAGGAAGGAGCCAACCCCCAGACACAAGTTACACCATTGGCAAGCCAAAGGGCATTACAGTATATTCCTAGCACAGCGCACTTTTCCATTTGTAACAAAGATACCTAATTTTCCTGTATACAGGCATCTAAGAAACTGTTAGATATCTGCCCAATTTACAGACAAAGATTAAAGGAAAAGCCATCTAAAGATTATCTGGCAGCAGATTGTTTCTATAGAACACACAAAAACCTTTAACTTAAAAGTTCCTACTATATTGTAATATAGATTTGATTTAGTCATTAAAACAGGATCCAGGACTTCTAAGTTCCATTACTAATATTATGATTTGACCTTGTACAAGTTATTTATGCCCTATCCACTCATCACTGAAATGGATACAAGACCAAGGAGTATTTACTACTACTATTTAATATACTCACATACAAATTATTATACCAATGCAGTGTATTTATACTATATAGGTAAATGCTAAAGTTGTAACACTTTCAATAATGAAAGGGTAAGTGGAGCAAGTGAATTTGATAACGAAACATGATACGGTACAGACTAAGCAGCAGCAGAGGAAGAGCACAGACTAACAAAGAATGAGTGAAACACCAGGAGAGATGCTTAATCATCCATTTATCTGCAGCTGCTTCATGCGCATGACAAAATATTTTCAAATATTCTTTCTAAAAGAAGTACATGCCTTTCCAATTTTTGGATCATCAGGGTTTATCTGTAGTCTATCCAAGCGGTGTATAGCAATTTGTAAAGGACGAGTACCAAAAGTCCACTTTGCAACAACATGCATACTCTTAAAATACAGACTCTAAAAATCTAATCTTAAAAAATGAAAAATAATAGTCTTAAAATAGTGTAATTTCCCTCTTACACTTGAAGTTTAACCTTTTGTTGTTCAGAGACTGCAAACCTAGATACAAAGGCAGCACAACTGCATCCTATAAAAATTATTCATTGAGGTGCTGATTTCTCTCATATTTCTGAGCTCTTTCTCAGAGACGCCATGAAGACCACTCTGTAACACAACAAGCATGAAAGCAGTTTTCCTCATTCTAGAAAGCAACAGGGCAGGACAGACAACAGGAAAAAAAATAACCTAGGATAAGGATATTCTCTGCAACAAATGAAGAGGGGAGGGGGAAGCAATGAAAGTCTCACATATAAATGCCAAGGATTCTACAACTCCCCTGGTGATCCTGGCAATAAGCCAGGAAAAAGTTTTCTCTTTCCTTTGCTGTATGCAGCAACAAATCTTTCCTCTGGGGGAGGGGTGAGAGGGCTGGAACTAACTTCACTATATCTGGTAAGATGGCAAATTGTCCAGGCCTGACATTTATGGGGGACCCCGAGCTCCACTGAAGCACTCTGGGAGGATTAAAGCGGGGTTAGCCTCTCCAATCGCACGCCTTAAAATGCTACAAATGGCAGACAGATGAAAGTTCATTTAAATTTGATAACGATGAGTCCAAAGAACCCCAAGACAGAAGCTGCCCCTTGTAGGGAAAGAACTGAAGCTGGAAGTTGAATATTCTCATTAAAAGGACTTGTAAAAATCAAACTATGCTCAAAGAGCTTCCAGTGCCCAGATATTGAAATTAAGTTCTGTTTAATTGGCTAACAAGAAATCCCATCTCTTTTATGTGAGTTGCACCACCCACAGGAAAACTCCACCACCCATTTGCTTTAGCTCTTTCCAGGACCGTTTCAGAGTAAGAATGGGATGTTTCACACGCCGGCAGCGATTGCCTGGAGCCAGCAGAAAGGCTCATATAGCTGTCAACAAGCTGATAAGAGTTGAAATTACTCTACAGAGCCCTCTTTAAAGAAGAGCCAAAGAAGCACATTAAATGAAAGGGAGGAGGGGTCAGAAAAGCCAGCCACTCATGTTGTTTTAACGTGGCACTAAAACAAGTCATTGATTTACGCATGTGTCTTCAGCTCTGTTTGACCTGGAGTCTGAACTTTTCTTCAGGTCAGGGCTGAGGCACATGGGATGTGCACGAGAAAAACCACAATAGCTTGTCCAGGTATTCCCACTGTGGGAACAAATATTGCAACTACATGTTTTCTATCCATATTTTTTTTAAACTGAAGTTACATCCCTTTTTAGCTTTTAATTGTCCACATGGGCTGGAAAGACAAGAGGTTGTGATTATCTAAAACGCTAATTAATAAAAATCAAGAATGTTGCGTGGCCACTATGTGAGAGTGTATTTTGTGGGACTTCAAGAAAGTGAATTATCTGTTCATACAAAGGAGGAAACTGTACATCACAGTCAATATTCTCTCACTGAACTTTCTGGCAGCCAGTGAGTTAAGATGCATTTAAAAAAAACACTGATGATCTGACAAGCTTATTCCACAAGTCATTATATATACCAAGGTCTCCTGCAAACCTGAGTCCTGAAGTTGCATCACTTCCACCGGACCGGGTCTGACCAAATGGCCTTCTGCTCCTATATTCTGTCTCTGACAACTGTCCACAGCAGGTACCTCCTTCACATGGACATGGCAAGCATAAGCCACCACTTCCCCAAACTACTCTCTGGCCTCCAGAAGTCTGCAACTCGTGAACTTCCTAAGCCACAGGGCATACTTTTGCATTCATCGCTGACAGATTTTCCTTCTCTGGATTTCTTCATTCACCCTTTATGCCAGTAAAAACCCTTCACCCACACAAAATGCTGAAGCAGTGAGTCCCACGGATTACTTACTAGTTCTGGGAAAAGATCATATTTTTTATTTTTTAGACCAGATTCCCAATAATATGTATCAAACAATGTACAGTCATGTCCATTCACTCACTTCACAACTCTCTTATTTTACAGTTCTTATATTATATTCTTGCTCCTCATCTTATCCCAATCATTCATCTTCAAGATGAATAGGGTTCGTGTTTAATCACTCTTCTCTTGAAACCTTTGATCACCCTTGTTCTATTATATCCTTTTTAAGATGGGAGAACCATAACTATGAACTGTATTCAGGGTACAGACATACAACAGATTTATGCAGTGGCATAGTATTTTCCATTTTGTTCTCTACCTCTTTTCTAAAAATTCTTTATATTACTTTTTTTGACCACAACTGACCGTGAAATTACTATTTTCACATAACTATTTATTACAGCTCTAAGAACTATTTTCCAAGTGACTGCAGATAGCTGACAGGCCATCACTGCCTATTGAAGGCTGGTTTTCCTTTCACGTATCCCCTTTCTTTAATCTATAGTGAATTTTGTTTGTCACTTTATCATTTGATTGTGCTATACCTGAATTTCTTTGGCCTAAGATGTACCAGGTCCAAATAAAACCTTTCCCAAAGCAGAATCATTCATAAGGGGTAGCTGCAAGGGTTTTTTCTATTACTGTTAGCTTGAGCTGCAAGTTTTTCCTTAAAGGCCATGCTCTTCTGGGGTACACTTCTTCTACACACAGCTACCTAATTTCATGGAATTTCTTACCTCCAAGATCTCCACATCTCTAAGCTTGGTTGAAACTACACAATAACAGAAATCAAAAGAGAAATCAGCATGCACATTGTATGTGATCATGCCCTTGTTTCCCTAGGAAACCAGGATGAAAAGACTTCCTACACTCAAGAACACTTTCATTCTTGTATCATTAGAGCTCACAAAGTCACCCAGTCTTCCAGACCAGATAGTAATTCGAAATTTTTATTTTGAGGACGTGGGACGTGCTATAAAGTCAAAAAGGAACAGGCACACAAAGCCTTCTTTTGAAAATAAACTCCTTACCTCAAATACGCTCAGTGAGAAAGAATGCCTAAATAAACAGATGAATAACTCTTCTATTCCCATTGCAGAATACTTTCATATTCTGATCCTATGCCTTAATGAGCCTATCCGTATTAAAAGACTCCCAAGTTATTGATATTTAGCAAGGAAAAACATTTACAAAATGTCTGTATATTCAGATAGACAGATTCATCTCATAAAAAGAGGGGGAAAAAGGCACAGAAGCTCAGATGTAGGTTGTGGAAAATCTTCATACAAGTTAAAGATGTTTATGTATTAAGTACAATGGTGAAATATGTTTCTAGAGATTAACAGGCTTTCAATCAAAACACTAGGAAAACTCATTTGGGAGGGAAACTATACAAGGCATGGGATAAGCAGATACCAGCAAAGTCCTGTTTTGCTTTTTTTCTTTACATACTTTACTCTTCTTCAGGAGCAAAAGGAAATTTCAAATTTCACTCTCTATCATACACATCTATTACACTGACTTCTATTTCTCGTCCCTCCACTTCTACAGCTTTGCTATTACCTGGCTGCTAGTTTGTGGTGCAGAGAAAATGAAACCATAACGATGCACCATCAAGTCTGCTGAATCAGTAGCTGTGCAGCTGAGCTGCTAATCATCAGACTTGCCTCTGGGCACTTCTGCCAGTGTTTCAGACTCCATATGGAACTATTTGAGAGAGGGGGATGGTTCAAGGAAGCTTCAAAGAAAATGAGAATGACAACATTACTGTAGAAAACAGACAAGACAGCAATCCCAGTGATGCAGAAGTTTCATCCAGACTGCTATTAATTTTAGCAGCTCAACTAGCAGAGGCTCTTTTTGATGATCAATACATTGGACTTTATAAGAGCTATCATATGCTAGTCTCCAGTTCTCACAGACATAGGCAATACATATAGTAAAAATGTGTAACAATTTTTCACAACAGTGTAGATTAGGCTGTGAGCACAGAAACTTTGTGAGGAAAGACAGGAAACCCAACAAGGTATTGTTGAGGGCAAAATGTTCTGCAAGTTTGAACAATAAAAACATAAGTTAATATGGCTAATCTCCAGAGATCTCAGCACAATCAGGTACAATGCAGGACAGTGAAATCATTCTGATTTCCCATACTCCAGCTCTGCTCAAACCAATAAACCTCTTTCCTGGTTTATACCGTGTACTGTCTGACAAAATAACTGAGCAAAACAAAGTTGTATTATAAGAAATCACAGCCCAGCCACTCCGAAGCTAAAGCACCTATATTTTGTCCTCTTCATGACAGTGTTGTATGATGCTCATGATCAGCATACAAACTATAAGAAAATATTTTCAAATACATGTTCTTATGTATTTTAAATGTAATGACTTGTCTTCAAGAGCCTTCCTCTCTTCTCCAGCAGACTTATGGCTAGAAGTACTTCCAGAAACAAATCAAAAATTAAGCATAGAGGAAAGTTTACTCATTAAAAGCAGGCAATCTATTTCAACTTGAAAAAAAATATATATACATATAGATATGTGTGTTTATACATATATATGCGTATACATATAAACCTTTATGCATGAACTCCAGAGAATCAACTGCAATAAAATACTGCAAAAGAAGAACCTAATCAACAAAGAAAACTGGCAAGCTAACATTTACAATAAAATCTGTTTTAATTATGAGGTTTTCCAACGAAGGATAAGAATTATGTTGTAATCAAGACAACCACTGAAACCAAAGTAGTCGGACAGCAAGGCTCCAATCCCACAAAGGTTATCAGACCCAGAAAGTCTGATAGGTATGATGAATGCGTGCTTCACCGTACCAAAACCCAGGAGAAAGTTAGATCAACGATTTGTTCTGTTTGTCTAAAAAGAGGATGATCTCAACCATATTCATGTTAGTACACGACAACTGCTTTCTTAATTTACCGAAAAAGTACGTTAATTGGCAGGTACTGGCCAAGCATATTTCACAAGTCTATCAAAAACATATTGTCTCCGCTAGTGGAATTTTATGTGCCACAAAAACAGTTTTTGAAATAAAAACTAAGCACATCCTCACTGCAAAGGAAACAGTGAGATGTTGTAAAACAATTTTCATACCAATTTTAATAAAAGGTATTTACAAAGATCACTTTTTCCTCATTTTAACATCAGTTATGGACCAATCTTTTTGTAACTGTGTATCAAACTCCAAGTGTTTCGCAATGTAAAAACAAGAAAGAACATGCTCATTGTGATCTAACTATCTTTGTTTCCATCTAGACAAAAGCAATGCTCAGTGAATACTAGAATGGACTGGAAAAAAACAAACATACCACAAGACCAGTTTCAGTCAGTCCTCTTCCGCTTGACAAAAAAATAGCATCAAAATATTGTACATCAAGTGTTATTAGCCGTTGAAGAAGTAAAATAAAGTGGTTTAAATGTTATTGAGAAATACGGGTTACTTACAAAACCAGAATATTTTGAAGCTTTTGTTGCCCTTCCATAGCTAAGCAGAACAAACAACTGCTATCTGCTATAGATCACATCTGAAAACATGTACAAATCACTCCAGTTCATTTGCAGATTCATTCTATAAATGGGTATTAGTTGAGTTTCACTTTAATAGTTCCTTGCACGAGAAACAAAATAGAGCACTTCTGACAAATTCACTTTGCTTCTGAACTACTCTTATAAGGCACCAGCCTCTTCAAAAGGTTCGTGCCAACTTCAAATTCTCTCTTCTCCTATCATCACTTTAGCTTTATTTTGTGAATCTTTATTCATTCATTCCTCTACATTGTTGCTGAAGTGAAGATGCTGGAAAAAACTGGGAAGACATTTTGGCTAGCCAAAAGGTCCTAAGATGCTTTCCCAAGCCATTTAAATCAAGACTGTAAGTACAGTATGCAACTGCTCTCTAGTGATGAGACTGATAATAAGGAAGGAAACAAAAATCTGTAGCACAAGTGGAATATTACTGCATATTTACCAATGAGGAAAATCAGTCAGGTTACTGTTAGTCCACACGGTACCATTCACTAAGTACTTTTTCACCATATCAGATAGCTAGAACATAGAATCATGTATCAACAAGGGAATTTCACAGATGTTTATGCAGGGACTTCACCTTGTAAATAAGGCTGACAGGACGTGAAATGTATGGAGATAACACATTTAAGTACCCTCAATACACAGACAGAAATAAATTCACAAAGACAAGAGGAAGACAGACCTTGTAATTTCATCCTGATACTCCTGTTATCAAAACACACAACTATATCCTCAACAAAAGCATCAAGATGTGAGAGCAAGCTTTAGAAAAACATGCTTCCTACCTTCAGTCAATAGAATCACATTTTCCATCACATTCAGTGATACTTTGGACCTAGTGACAATGACTACTGCAAACCATCTATAATCCAACAAAATTCAGTCCAGACACAGACTAGAATTGCATTCTGGGTATTAAAATATCTTCTATTTTAACTTAATTTTATGGAGTTATAGATAATATAGATAACTTATAAATCATCTGAATTAAAGGGTTTTTTTGTGGGTTTGTTTCACTGTGAACATTTGGAGGATGTTTTGTTTGGGGTTGGTTTTGTTTTGTTTTTATTTTTCATCAACTGCATTCTCTGTAGAAGAACACTGTCCCAAACAATTATTTTATGATAGTAAAACAAACAAGAAAATCAATGCACACTTTAACAGACTATTAATGTCAGTTTTAAAGATTTATTCAGCAAAACTCCCTAGCATTAACATCTCTACATTCATGTCAGAGAAAAAAGAAAATAAAGCAAAATCCCGTTTCTAGGAGCTGTAACAACAAAGCTGCTTTTTCACCTTCCATCCCTGGTGGCAACTTGGTGCTGCCAGTGGGCCCCACCAGAATGGTTCATTTGTGTGAAGAGAAAGGAGACCCCTGATGGTTGCTGTGATATTTGCAGACTCTCTGTACAGAGAATGAATTGAAACTGGCAATAGAATTCAGGTGTGAAAAGATTTACCACTAAATTTGAGAGCCTGTTTTCTCCACACGTATCCAGTATTAATATACCTTGTGCAGCTTTTAGCACTGTCTAGGTAGAAATAACTAGAGTGTTGCAGGGTACACCCTGAAAAACATGCATTAGGTCACTTTTTATAAGGACCACACAAAAGATGACTTTGTCACTAAGGTTGTATAATGGAATTTCAGAAACATGTCTTCACAATTCTTGCAGAAATTTGACTACAGAAATCCCATGCATCTTTATAAGTCACCCAAGATCAGATAGGTTACTTTTTCCCTACATACTTTTCCTCTTACTTTCTCTATGCTTCAGTTCCTTGTCAGAAAAAGCAGCAATGACAACAATGACAAGCAATGACAATAGTATCTCCCTACCTTAGAACAATATATGCACAGGTACAATAAGGATGAAAGATCCTAGATACAAGTTTACAATATATGTTAACATCTTACTTCTTCACTGGCCCAAAAAAGTAATTTATATATTCCAACCACCAAAAGAACAACGTGGTTGAATCCTACCCCCTAATCTGACAATAAAACTCTTCACACAGCTAACAATCCTTACCTGTTGAGCTTGCACTTTATTTGCGAGCTCTAGAATTAAAGCAACCGATGGTAACGGTGTCTGTAACAGCAAAGCTAATAAACAGGAACCGTCATCACCTGCAGTGAACTAGCAGACATTTCCTTTTGACTATATACCCAGCCCATGCAGACTTCATTAACATGTTTGGACAGTTCATGACTTCAGCTCTTCCAGTCACCAAGTAAAATTTCCCTCTCAGAGGAATTGACAACTTAGTTAAAATATTTAAAATATTTTGCACCTCAAGTGCTTGCTTGAAGAAGAGAGAAGTGAGCTTCTCTCCCTTTTTGAGTGATTAAAATTTATCTACAAACCAAAGCTTCTCTTGAGATAGAGACAGACTCCAGAACTTCTTTAATACAATTTAAATACCACGTAGAAAAAAGAAGCAAATATACACTGTGATTTCATCAGAAACATGTTAATACTTGTAGTACACCTGCATTCAGGGACAGCTTCCATCCGAGGGTGCATAAGGAAAGCAGAGGGGACACAAGAACATGTGAAATTAATGAAAGTGGAGTTTGACTACATTGGTAGAAACTGTCAGTCTCTACTCATGGCAAACACCACATGATCTTTACATGAAAAAGCAAACAGTCAAGATTTCTGTTTCACATTTCAGGAGATCTGCTGCAACCCAGGATGGGGAGGCTTTGATCACTGTGGATGCTAAAAATCCTATTATATTTCACAACAGCATGTACATTAACATAGTAGGTTGGAGAAAAATCTACTGTGATTAACTGAAGTCTGACTACTGAAGTGTTCTTCTGCAATTGCAATCATATGCAATATTCTTAACTTCCTGACCTTATGGGTAATGTAGTACTGATCAACAGCTGCTCTTCAACACATTTAACTGCACCAGTGATGGGTAGAGACACAACATTGAGAAATAATGGTGAATGAGTATGTTTAGCATAAAGAAAGAAGAGGGATGAATAATCAAAATATCAACATGAGAGTACAATGGATGCTTCTGCATTCCAACAGATTTCACAGTAAGGCAGGTGTATGAACCTGCACTCCAACCATAAATAAAGGAAAACAATTTAAATACAGTGCATTATTTTACCTGTCTTTGCATCTCTTCAATCTGTCGCTGGGGGACACTTTGCAGAATACTGTACATTTCAGGCATCTTTTCTTCAGGGATGACAACAGAGGCCCTATAAGCAAAAAAAAACAGAAAACAAATGGTAAGAGGAGAAGAAGAAAGAAGTTTGATATTAAAAGATGTCAATAGCTTTTCCAATCCAGAGTCTTGTCCTATTCTAATGAGACATGTTCAGAAGACATTAAGAGAAAGAAGTGGTCTTCTCTCAGTGTAATTAATTATTGTGTAGCAGTTCCTTCACAACACCAGCCAGTCCGCCCACGGATAATGCCACAAAGTCTATGGACTGATATGTACAGACAAACTAATAAATACAGAAGAGATAGAGACCCAGAAATCCTGAATTCTCATCTCTGGATTACCACTAACTTGCTGTCAGCTATTTCTGCAGTGACCAAACAGTAATAGCATAGACAGTGCCACACATACAAACTAGTAATTTTTGTACGTATTATCCTAAGATCACGTAACCGGCCATAGTGCATGCATGGAAAAATAATCTATGGTCTTAACACAGTGTACTCAGCTACAAAATAATTATACCTTTCATTCTCAGATGAACTTAGGAATCCTATTAGAATATAGAGAATTTAGCATTTACATGATGCAATTTTTAGTGTATACTTTTCTTAGAAGAGCCTGAATGTAGACCAGTCCTCACTAAACTCAAGCACAAGATAACAGAGCAAGTCTGTTTTAGAAAAAAAAATATTATCAGCTACAGGATAACCAAATGCTCTGTCATCTCTGCCTCATTTGTTTTTCTCCTATTTTTGATGCATAATATATCAAGGGACTGCATGTATCTTATTCTGTATTCTATTCCCTGTAACCCCGAGTACACTTGACTCATCACACAGGCTTTATTCACATCACTGAATGCAAAGAAGCCTCTTATGAAGTGGTTCAATGTACAACACTGAGGGTACAGACCTCTTCCAGTCCAGAACCTCAGAGAAAGGTAAAATGTAGGAGTCAGCAATGATGACTGGGACACAGCCAGCTTGAAGAACATCACTTAGCACAGCCTGTCCCAGGCGGGCTCCACGAAGAACAACACAGAACGTAGACTCCTGTCAATAAACGGATCAAACAGATGAGGAAAAAAAAAAAGAAATGTTAGATTCGTATTGTGTGTGTGTACGTATGCGTTATGCTTTCCTGCCCTCCCCCTCATAAAAAAACAGGATGATTACTTACCGTGAAAGTATGATCTACAAGAAAAGATCGACTATATCAATAGTACTTACTCTGAAGGGAGGAGGGCAGGAGGAAGATGGCTAAGGGGAGCTTCAACTATATAAATAATTGCTGCAAAAAGGAAGAATAATTCACTTACTCATGTCTACAACACACAAGACAAGAAGCCATGAGTTTAAACCACAGCAGAGACGACTTCTTGACTATGCTGCACTCACACTGTAAATAGGGACTTCAGTTCTCACTGACACTGAGGGATCTTGTTACAGATTCAAGACTGCAAAATAAATGCTTCTAGAGTTCAGCTACACAAACAAGGAAAAAGCCCAAGTCAGTATTACCCCTAAGTCTAAGAAAGAAAAATTATAAAGTTGATACAGAGGCTCCCACAGATAAGAAAACATCTTTGCAGCTTGTGTTCTGTGGCCTGAGGAAAAGGAGCCAGGAGGCTCAGCAGGGCAGCAAAACATCAAAATGGAACTAGGAAATACAAGGGGGTTTGCTGGCTCTTCAGTTGTTTCCTAATGCAATCATAACACCTGTGTTCATACCCATAGAGTACTAAAAGCCTTGAAAATCTCATCCAAGAGAAGACTGCAAACAGGAAGTATTAGCAACCCAGAAGCCCAAGAGCCTGTCTAGTAGGAAGTCTGTATAGGCAGTGCTGGAAAGGATGAACTGTGATCGTCGCCCCCCTTCCCCCACTCTCAGACAGTAAGAGAAGGAAGAGAAGGGTGCTGGGAATGGAAGGAATGGAGAGAATGAACAGACATTTTAACCACTGACTCGCTAGATCACACAGCAGCAGGTGGAAGAGACTCTAGTAAGGTCTGGGAGAAAGAGATTAAAAAAAAAAAAAAAGAAGCCCAGATGTGGACACACATGCTCATCTGCCCAGATAACCATTTTTCCTGTCTAGACAAAGGTTACTATAAATACATCTCCTCGCATCATCACTGTTATCAGCCAGACATTCCAAAGGGAGATGCAGGGCTCTGCAAAGGAAAATATTTTAACGATCTCGGCATGTGCCAGCTCTCTTCTGAGTTATAAAATCATATATAGCAAGATATAGATATAGACTCCCCAACTTGCTATCCTTGAGCAATCCAGCCTGTTTTTAAAGAAATAAAGCAAACAAATATTTTTTTTTTCCTTTGGCTGAAAGTTTAAGACTCAGGGTGACCCTTTCCTCCCTCTCTCTCTCCTCCACAAGGAATTTTAAACATATTTCCTACAAAACATAACAGGAGGGGTGGAAACTTTGCCTTTCCTCAGCTTGTTTGTTATTTTATCATCATTTGCTGAAGTTCAAAGACAGATTGCTGCTGGTGGCCACAGACAGAGCACAGTGGCCTATGGCATAACTCCACCACACTGCATGCCACAGCACCTCTCTGTTAGTGAATTGCCAAGAGACACAGGGGTCTGAGAACGCTATCTAGTTTTATCTTCACTGACACATCAAAAAGCCTCTGGAAGTTGGGCCAAGGCCATGAAACACATTTCACCTAGATGTTTTCATAGCTGCATGCTGACAAGTCTTCTAGCTCAGTCTGTCATATCTATACAGAGAATTTTGTAGGGTTTAACTGCTAAGCTGCACACAAAAAATATAATCTGACCAACTCTCCTTAAATGTAGCACTCTTTTTTTGCCTCCAGATAAATCCATGTGTAAGCTCTTTAAAAGTTCATTTTTATCTTCCCTCCAGTTGACAAAGCCATCCTCTGTTCCAAGCTTCATCTAGCAAGGCCTGGACTGTCATATGTGAGAAATCAATCCCAAATTCATGCCTGCTGAAGGTCATTTTGTAATCTACACCCTCCAGAATAATTGGCAATGTTCTTCCCCAATTTTGAAGTTAGCAATTTTGTCTGGCCTCCCAAAGTTTGTCCTCTCATTGCTGCTGGATTTGGCAGTATCTTCATATAATTTTTTAAGTTTATTTGATGTCGTCATGTGTCACTAGAAGACCATCACGACCAATCTCATGAAGTTATACACAAGCAGTGTTTTCAAACTGCAGCGTAGTCTGCATATCACTTTCAGTACATAGTTCTTGGCCCTCTTAAAAATAAGAAAAGTTAGGGTATAATATCCAAGCTAACGTAATGAATTATGCAGTTTCAACACACAGCCATCAACTTAACTAAATACAAGGAAGTACCCTATCAGTGCTAAACAGGAACAGCTCCACAGCTAAGACAGTCACCAAAGGGAAGAGAAGTTTGCAGGAGAGACAGCTTTACCTGAAGCACTTGAGGATAATCAAAGACTTGATTCTTGTGACAGCGTTTGCGAACAGCAGGGACCCCATCTGACAGATTTGTACATTTGTCTAGGATCAAGACTGATTCCCTGTTCTCAGCCTGAAGAGCTTCCAACTCAGTCCGGTATTCTGGGTGCAGAGCCATTTGAGATGACAGAATGAAATACCTGCGAGGACTGAAAAAACATAGCAAGGTTACCTGACAGCACTGTGAGTTTACTTCCAAGATGCTCTAGAAAACATGGAAAAAAAAAACCCCACAACAGAGCAAGATTAACTAAATGTGGACACACTGCCAAGACCATATTTTCAGACAAGGCTGGAAAGGGTAATGATGCAATACAATTAAAACTTGGATAGTAAGTGGTTCAGCATTATTTACAACTTCAAATAAATTTTTACTTCAAAAGAGCGCTTATTACATTAGAATAGGTGCTTGCATTATAACCTCTATTATAAACTGAAATAAACATTATTCAGCTACAAATTAAAACAGCTTGCTACTGATGCCATGATTGTTTATTCTTCTGTTTGGTGTTTGTGTACTATAACAAAGTAGATAGGACACTGAATGCTGCTGCTAGTTTCTCCTCCCATGTATTTTCTCATCAGATTTAATTGAAAAAAGATGCTGAAATGACAACTCAGCTGCCCTGTGCTTATTTAGTCTTGATACAGTGACAGCAACAACAGGACAAGCTCAGGAGCAGTGATTCAGTTCTGTCCCTTTTGGCCATCATAAAGCAACATTTCCAGGACAAAGTTGAAGGCCCATTATCCCATTCACTCTCAACTCCTACTACATTCCCAAAACCATGAATATTTAAAATGTGCCTTATTACTAGGTATTAATTCAGACTACATATGAGGAAGAATTTTTTTACAATAAGGGTGGTGAAACACTGGAACAGGTTGCCCAGAGAGGTGGTAGATGCCCCATCCCTGGAAACATTCAAGGTCAGGTTGGATGGGGCTCTGAGCAACCTGATCTAGTTGAAGATGTCCCTGCTTATTTCAGGGGGGTTGGACTAGATGACCTTTAAAGGTCCCTTCCATTCTATGGTCCAAACTATTCCATGATTCTATGAATGTGTTTCAAGATACTAATTAACACGGGAGGAACACACACAGGAACACAGTCTCAAATTAAGTGCTCACAGCTTTAAAAAGTTATGTTAGTGTTGGAAAATAGCCTGTCATATAATTGGTATACTCATTCTCATCTACTTTGGTTTCCTTTTTTAACTGTTCAGCTAAGTCTGACTGCTCCACCGCTCCCCACTGAAAGGAACACACAGCAAGTGCCTGCCCTCATGCTGCCAAAAGAACTCAGGAAACACGAGGCCTGCACTTAGGATTCCAGTTCTACTCCACGTGATGCTATCTTTAATTTACAGCTCTGAAAACACATACAAACACACACTTTATAAAGTCAGACCTCTCCTGCTGCTCTTCTCACCTCTTCTACTCATTTTTCATGCTGGTCACTTTAGTTGTTCCAATTAGCAAATGACTTACATAGAATTTTTTTTAAACATCCTTTTTTCCCAAGCCTCCAGCTGCTACCAACTTGCTACCAGCACCTCTATAGAATATATATATTTTCAGCAGAGGTGGATTTAAAATATTTTAAATAACCAACTAAAAAGGAAAGTAAACCAAAACCTCTCAGTTCAGCTCTGTAAGAGGAATAAAAAAGGATTTGCCTTAAAAAAAGGAAATACTGCTGCAGCTGAGTGATAATGCCTATAGCCAGCTAAAAATTGTGCAGATTTGATTGTGTATATGGTTAGAACCAAATTTTCCCTTGAAACTGTCATCATCCTATGACATTCAAAATCTAGCTATCAAAGCTTGCTACAAAACAAAGTATGCCCCAGCTCCCAGGAAATAACATGCTAGTATAGTGAAATGCAATAATTTATCCCAAGCAAGCCTGAATTCTGAGCATCGTTCCCTTGTCACACTCGTGCATAGCGCAATCGAACCTGCGAATGCATTTTAATTAGTAATGCTAACTGGCCACTAGATGGTAGTCCAGAGACTACAGTATGTTCCTCACAAAAAAAACCCAACTTTGAGAACGTGGAAGCTCCAACACGTTCACTGAACACAGACTCATGCATCGCATCAGCTCCCACATGACAGTTTCTCTTACCTTACCTAAAACCAGACATAGCATTCAGCTGACTACACGGACATGAACAATGACCGCATCTCTCTTTACAACTGGTTCTATACATGCTGAAGCCTATCATCACATTCATGCTTTCCAGACAGAAATACAAAGCACGCTCTCACTCTGTGTCAGACTGTAGTAATACTTGAGATCTATGAAGAATCAATTGGCATGCCACCAGATGCCATACACTGGCCTGGTCCAAGAGCATCACAAGCAGAAACATATAGGGTGTGAACAAAGCAAAGCAAAGCTGCACAAGTTTGTCCTGTAACTGACTGCAGTATCTTACTTGGAGCAGTGCAGAGCAACAGCAAGAGCACTGCCCTTACCAGAAGAAGAGACAACTGAAGCCAAAGTACAGTAACTGTTTGTGTCCGAAAGTGGCAGCATCCTTTCAATCACATTTTTCAACTTTAATAATTCACATTCTCTACAGGATACTGTCAGAAAAAAAAGACCTAAAGGTTCTGCATTTCTAAACTTGATCTTCACTATCACTGGACACGTTATTTACCCCCATTGCCTCAGTCTGACCATCTTTTAAACCATAACAGAGGTAAGACGTTGCTACAGTGAAATGCTTTCAGCTGTGTAACTAAGAGGCTTATGAAATATAAAAAGAGCAGTCTTCCATAATCAATTAAAACATGTCTTCCAGACTTCTACCTACTCTTTGTTTTGAAGACATGAATGGATTAGAGAAACCACCACTTTCCAAGGTAGCTCATTTTAATGGCTAATTACATTCCCTGTTAAAACTAGTGCTGTATTTCCCACTTGTCTTGCTTTACTTCCAACTACAAGGTTGGAAGGGTTGTTTGTGTTTATGTCTTACTCCATTACTTTAAAAAAGAAAAAAATAAAATCAGTATTCTAGGCTCTGGAATGTAACTATTCTCATAATCAAATCAGCTCTCATTCTTTTTCATGAACTAACCACACTACCCTCCTTAAGATTCATTCTGCAAGAACTTCTTCCCTTCAGAGCTGTATTTACAGCCTTCTCCGGTTCCAAACTCTCAAGGTCATTTTGAAAGGACTTCAGAACCACCACAACATCTAAACTGATTTACGAAGAATCTCTCTGTAAGACATACAGAGGCAAAGATCACATCCTCGGCTCCTATTCTCCTGTTACTCATTCCATTCAAAGCTTGCATTGGCTGATACTACTTGAGGCACTCATGTTGATCCCCAGGATCCCTTCTATTTCTTTAAAGTCACAATGGAGGTATAGTGCACTTCTTTTATCACTGCAATAGTGATCTTTTGCCATTACTTTGCTTTTAAGTATCCTAAAATAAATTGTCTGAAGCAATCATTTATTAAGCAATCTATATTGCTTTGAATTATTGCCCTGCTTTACCTAACACTTTAAAGAAACCAAACATATTAACAACTACTTTTATTTATATCCAAAATATCTTGTCAGCTCACTGGAAATATTGAATCTAATTCCGCTAGAAACACTGTCATGCTCTCATATTTCATAGTTAAGTTTCTGGAGTGGGAAAAACAGAATCACTCCAAAAAAATTCTCAGTTCACAGCTAAACCACATGTTGGCAGAAGCCAAGGCCATTAGCACTGGAACCATATTTTAATAGCAAGCACAATTAAAAGCAACTCTTCCAAAATTGCCCAAGCCCACCAACAAGTTCACAGCTATATTTATATTTTATCAGCATCAATATTAAATATGATATTGAATATACTTTGCCCAATTCATGGCAATTGCTTTACCCTGGTCCTCTTTCTGGCAGATCCACTTCCCCCGACAATGGGCTATAAACGGGAATGCTGACATCGTAGCCTTGCCGGTAAGTCCACGTGGAGAAGCCTCCACCAGCCAGCAGAGCTCTGAAAAATACAAGAAAGCGACTTTAAACAGAGTACATCTAACATTCAAACTTGGAGTGCGACTTACTAATTGTCATTACCCGAACATGAAGATGACGCATGCTCTAAGTTTTTCCCTCAGCTTTTGTCAGTGGCATTTTTCACACAGCTTTTCAGTTCATTTCAGCTTTCGTGAACTGGGCTTACTGCCAGATTGGATCTAGTAATCAACGGAATGCTCATGATTGCATGTGATCACTGAGGAATGGACCATTTTTACATTAATCTAGAGAAATTGAATCTATTGCAGTCATCATGATAATTTTGCATTTTTGCAATACCTTCTTAATTATTTATACTAGTTAACATATTCCTCAATGCTTGCACTAAAATAGGGTATAGCACAGCTCCTGAAGTGTTAGAGACAGGCTATACTTCAGGTACAAGTCCAGGTACAGTAACATAGTATTTTGGCAGCGTACAGTGACTCTGGACTTCTCAGGCTAGAAAATAAAATGGAGTTACTTGCAACTGTATTTTCAAAGTGATCATACAAACTAGTGAAATTTATTTCATTTTCATATTATAAAAAAAAAAAGCTATAAACAGAAAACATGACAACAAGAACACTGTATGTTCCGAAGCTAACTTCCAACAGTTGAGGCTGTTTGTGACACCTCTATGTGCTACAGCACACAGGAATCAAAGATTGACCAATTACAATGTAATTCAACCTACCAACAGGACAACCCTGATTCCCTGTTGCTTTTCCTAGATGGAACAACCTTTTGCCACACAGAAGAGCTTTAAGAAACAGAAGAGAGCAATGTGTACAGAAGAAAGCAATGTATCATTCACACCAGAAAAAACAGACTTGTTACTATCTCCTATCCCAAATCAGGCTTCTTTGAAATAAGCTAGTAGAGGAAATCAGCTTTTCAGTTGACATTTCATCTCCAGTGACCAGGTGGCACCATGGCATCATCCTATTTCCAAAAGAAGCTCAGATACAGCTTCTTTAGTGAGACTTCTCAAACAGCTGATCAGACTTTCAGTCCTCTGTCACCAAACAGCAGGGTGTGCTATACTTTAAATTGCCCTGGGGATACTGGGTATGCTTAAGGTACCATACAAAGTAGTTTGAAGAAAAATATTTCTCCAATTCCAGTTTCTCACTGTCTTTGTGGAAAGAAGCAGAACACAAATACACCACTACACTAGGCACTACAGAAAGGATCTTGACAAGCTGTACCTACTGTACAGCTATGATTACAGCCAAAAGCCTTATTTATCACAAGCTTGCATATTGTCACGGATCAGACTGGAGCAGGCACGTCTCATCAGTAACCAGACAGACACATCAGAACAAAAAGTCAACATGAGACTGGAAGAGACACTGACAATCCATTAGCTGATACTCTTGTTTTCAGGTATCACTGAATGAAATCCTTAGTACAGTGGTTTGAGAAGCAGGTTTTCCACAGCTGTTATACAACAGATTATAGTTACACCTAAGTATCATCCAAGACCTATCATTTTTTCCCATCAGAACATGACTCTCCGGATAAACACTGGTATGTTCTGCCTTTTCTACCCTCTGTCCAGATGTCCCACAGGTTATTTCACTTCCTGCTCTGACCTGCAGCACAGTTGTTCAGTGTTCAACACCTCAATCACACTTTGCCATAAAAGTGACTTCAGCAAGCAGTCCTAAGCACGGTTTAAAAAGCTCTTAGAAAATCCCAGGCTCTGGATTAGCAGATCTGCATTGGAGATGCATTTCAGCTTGATGATTACAAAATCAAAACAATTTGCCCTTTATTACTCTTCACTCAGAACACAAACTATGGTAGGACCAGAAATTAGCTCAAGAACAGGATGATAAATCAAGCACATGCTGAGTGAGAATTTATGTTCCAAATCAAGTGATTATTTTGGATTCCTTTCCAATGCCACCCCCTTTGATGATATGTACAATGCCGCTATGACTAGGTCTCACCCTCGGAGCTGCATGTTCTGTATCTTACCCATATTAACTCAGTTACGAGTAGGGAGGAAAAAATTGGCTTGGATGTTGCTGTTCTTGCACTTCGTATCCCCCCTCCTCATTTTCTAACCCTCCCTAATTGGGAAACTAGAACCAGATTGTTTTAATTGGATCTTGTGAAAACATGACAGCACCTCATCAGCCTTGAGAAAGCAGGTGTGTGTCATGCAGACTTTTACCTAAATAAACCCAGAGGGAACCAACACCAGTTAAATAACTCCACTCAGATTTTCATTGTACAGTGCAACAAGGGAGTAAAGATATTAACTCCTAATGTACTCAAGACAAATAATCTTTAAATTGCACTGATCAGTGAGGAATGAGCCTGTTCCTGAGTAACTTTTCACCACTTTTCGGATATCGATCGTTCTTTCTCTCCAGGAAGTGCCCCAACTGGTCTGTACTGTTTCTGCGCAGCTGCCATCATCATCGGCTTTCTGCCAAGCTTCACAAGTCACTGAAAACCAATTCATCAACTGAAGCAGAACAAAAAGGTATCTTAGTTCATCTGTTCAATTGTACGGCTACTGAGTAGCTTTGCAGAAGAAGTCCTTTCATCATCATTATTGTACCAAATTCAATAGCACTTATGAACAAATAATAAAGAGCTTATTTTTTAAGTTTCATAGCAGGAGATTACACGTTATGGCAGCTAATACCAGCAACATAGTCTCCATGCCCACAAGGCAGACTTCCACCTTTGAAATTATATGGAATAAACCAGTTTTACACTGTATTTGGAAATTGGATTTAAATATTTAATAAATAACCAACCCCTTAGTGAGGTAACTTAGTCAAAGACTTTTACAGACATAAAAATATCTTATAACTGAACTCCCCTTTGTGTATAAGGCCTTATTTTACCTGGATTAATATCCTGCAGCAAACCAACAGAACACAACTCTATCAAACCCCCTGATCCACTACTGTTCAACTATGTATGATCTCTGACATGTGCTGAACAGAGAAGGCAGGCCACACTCCCTGTGCAAACTTCACAAATATTACCTGTGTATTTCACAAGCAATCTACAAAATCGCACAGATCTAGTCTTTCTGGAGTTGTCCTGGTACAGTTCAGACCAGTCATTCAAAACCAGCTAAACTCTGCCAACATACCTTTATTTTGGCCTGCAGCCTCTCACCCTATGATGCTACAAACAATTGTCCTTCATGCTTTGTTAACTACCCATTCTGTAACACGTGGACCTTCTCAAATTAAGAAAATACACGCAGGTCACTTGTTCTGTTAAACATGAACTAAGATCTCCAGAGGTCTCCAAATCCACACTGTAACCTCATACCGCACCACTCAGGCCCTTCCAGGACTAGGTTCACACTACTGACTTCTTGACGGATCATTTGTCTTCACACCTTGACCTGTAGTACAGGTTCTGTACTACACTGAATACAGCCTAACTATTGGCTGCCTACAAAAAGAAGTTTCCACCTTTTCTCCATCCCAAGCACTGTTATTGCCTCTCTGATGTATTACAGCTAGTGATTGTACACCTGCAGGGTGAGTCAGTTTGGCAAGCTACAACAGCAGCTGTATGTCAAAAGAGATTTGATTTTTTCATTCAAATTACTCGGCTTTTCATGTTAGCATGACAAACACTTAGAACAAACACCTACCAAAATAACACATTCCCTGCATATTAAGCCAAGACACGTAAGGCCAAATATAAATGGACGTTTGACACAAAAAAGGAAAAAAAGTTGTGCAGGGTAAGAAATCTATTGCATTCAATTAATAAGTCTACTTCTTTGATAGACACACACATCCATACACATGCAGTCCATTCCATTTAACAGAGCATTGTCAAATGAAAATTCCCCTTAAGAAGTATAAATCTTAAGATAGTAAACACAAGCATTTACTAACAGATTAACAGGTTTAGTTACGTAAGAATGATGCTTGACTGCCCTCTTCAGGCTAACCCACATGCACATAACACACTTCATACAGAGATGTAAACTACTAAAGCCTTACTTCACAGTCAGTGATGTAATAATTTCAATGAGTAAACTTACTCTTCCAACATGTCCAGAAAAAACATGCTCTGTTCTGGCACTGAAGGATGTTTTAAATAGTCTTTGGTGCAAAGAAACCAAGATATACTCCATACACAATCACCTTAGCAAAGATCCCATATCTCAGGCAAGACTTTGTTGACATTTGGCAGAAGAAAGTTAACCTTGACCTTCAAGAGAGGGACTGGTTACACAGGACCTAACTCAGCAGAACTAAGCACATATAGGCTAATCTAGTAGAAACATATTCAGTAACAGTATCTAAGCTAAATAAGTTTGTCTTACTCTCATTACAATTTTCTTTGCCTTACAACCTCCTTTCCTCTTCCAAAAGTAAACTATTCTGCAAGTGAAAAGCAATCTCAGGATTCACGCCTTTTACGTTTCTGGCAAATATTTTCAAAACACACTTGTCAGAGAGTAACTAAGAGCATTTGTCCAATTACTAATACAGTGTAATTGTTAAGATAACAAAAAACATTGAAATTCACCAGAGTTTTGGCAAGTAGAGCAGCTGCATTAAAATGCCCTTGAAGCATCTGACTTCTATCAGAAAGCTGCAGCTACAATCAATCCTCAACTTCTAACTTGCATCAAATGGGACGTTCAGTAAAGCACTCAGGTTCAGTAACACACGTGATACAGGTCTAACCTCAATATTCTCCCTCCTTACAGCAAGCCCAACAGTTAAGAGCAAACACTACCAGCCACATCCCTTACAAAATTAAGGATGGGGCTAAATTGTCAGATTTCAGGAGCAAATACTTGTCCTATACAAGACATGGACTTCTCTACTTCCCTTTTTTGAGATGGGATTAAGTCATATTCCAGCTTTTTAAAGGTTAAGGGGCATGTCCTTTGCTATCAGCCACACTTGTGAGCTTGTTGCTTCTTCAATGGCATTTAAACCCAGATCTGTGCATTCGAACACAGGAAACACACATACCTATCTCTAGGAACATCTAGGGCGGTGTTATAATCTGGCGGCCCTCCAGGCAGCATATTGAAGAGCAAGTGATTTGTGCCCCGATCCCACCTAAGGCAAAAGAAGAAACAGACAACAATTAGAAAGGTGTTCTCTACACACAGATGGTAAATTCTGTCAAAGCCTAGCTCTGGCATTGACTCACTGCATCTTTCCCAGCATTAACCTTAGTTTTTTCACTTTGTGTTCTTTAAACTCACACACTGAAGCTTCAGTAAGTACCTGGATAACTGTGCCAAAGCCTGAGCCGTCTCCTTGATACGGAGTGCGTTCTGATTGAGGACATCTATGGATGGCACAAAAAGGCAGGCCCGGTTGACATCATCAGTGTAGAATTCACTGTCAGAGATGGCAGTTAGCAGCTCATTGTATTCCCTGGAAATGGTATTGCTCACTGATATCCCGTATTCATCCACATACTTTTTCAGCGAGTAGATGTATACCTTGATTTTGTTTTTGGGATTGAAGCCACATCGATAGACATCAAAGCAGGTGTGCATCCTGCAGCTGAGGTCTCCTCGCTCAGGAATGGGGCTATCAGCAGGAAGCTTGACCACAGGCACATCATGGACACTGCGTTTTTCAACCGTCCAGTCACTGGATGACTCAATGGAGTGCGGCCAGAACTGGAACATTCCTGTGGCAATTAGGCCAAGCAGAACTATGGAAAAGAGAGTGATGTAGTAGATGCGATGCTTGGTTTTCATCCTTGGGATGAGGGCTGGACCCCGGGTGTTATATTTGGCTGAGGCACACATAATGGAATCAATTATCTCTTGCCTCTACAATAGAGAGAGAGAGGTGTTAGGATGAACTCTGGAAGAGATACATAGTTACCACAACACAAAAACATCCAGTTAGCCCTTTCAAGACAGGTTCTTTGCCTCAGCAGATTACAGTAAAACTTCTTCAGATGCTCACATGTCCCACCAGAACATAAGATGCCAACTGGGACTACCACTTGAGTGCCACAACATGAGGCTGGCCTGCTGGACCCGGCTGGAATGGAATGATGTGGGCCAGTTAACAACCACAAGTCAGAATAATACAGGGCTTGGGCAGCAAGGGGAGCGAGAAATCTCAGACACTACAGAAGTAGCGAGTCATCGTCAGTGCCGCTCCATCTACACCTAAGTGAAGAGAAAAAACCCGGATACCCTGCAAAGGGCTTATAATGAGGCATCACACAGAACTTAGGATCATGATGCTGCTTCTAATGTAAAGGTGCTTTCAAACTGAATTTTACAGGAGCTCCACATTATCCAACTAGAATGATGCTGAACTACTTCTAGCAAGAAAAAGGAATTAATTTGTCATCTTTGTCAATGTGCCTTTTGGAGCAAAAGTGTTCCATGAGCTGCCACTGCAGCCATATTAAGAAAACCATCTAAATAATAGTTCACTGTACTCCGAATAACACTTGTAGTGAAAAACATCATGTAATATAAAGTATCAAAGCCAGAGTCACATAATTAGTCATCTTTGATGTTTCTTACAAGCTTTTACACACAAAGTTGTGGTTCCAGCAAGAAGCAATTTATATTAACTACAGGTTGAAGAATCAGCTACTTGTTGCGTGCAAAAACCTGCTTAGGTTTTCATCTAAAGCTTCCATAATAAATAAATCCAACCTGAACTCTCTACAGCAGGAGCTTCTAAAGGCTGTAAGCATGTTTTTCCTTTTGGACATATGGGATGTTTTCTTGCTCGGAGAGCAAGAAAGGAAGTCTGACAGTCAACTGTACAGTAGACAACCAATATGAATAAAAGAAGTATCATTAAAGCATTAAGTTTTCCTTGTAACAAACTGGGTTATGTTTATTTGGCAGTTCTTAACAACAGACTGGTAGGATGGGGTGGCTAACGCATGAAGTGACTGCACTTACACACGGCAGCACAAAAATAATCTCAGACGCTAATAAATATTCCACTTTTAACAGTTGTTCTCATCAATTTATGTTCACATTATGATTCTGGAGACAGCTTTTAAAACCTACTGTACCAGGGAATACACATGTGATGCTGTTATCAGGACAGATGCCTGGCTACAACATCCCAGTCAGTTTCATAACTAAAAATTTTGCGTGTGGTTCTGATGGTTAACCATCTTATTTCTTCTTCCTGACGTACTGCCAGAACCGCTTGCATTGCGACAAAGATCACACATTTGCAGCAAGCATATGAGTCACTCAGCAAAGCCGTCTATACCTAAGCCTGGGGGGAAAGAAAAACTCAATGCAACTCTCCCTCCATGGAACCGTTTAATCACTTTTGCCCTGCACGCAATCCACTCCGGCAACCCGCAGGCAGCAGACGAGGTCTACCAGCGTTTGGAGTATTAGAAGTAACGAGAAGAAGATACAGCAGACAAAGAGGCAGCAAAAAAAGCGACGGGTTGCAGGAGCCGCGGTAACAGCCGCCTTTCGAGGGACGCCGGACGCTCGGGAGGGCCCGGGCTGACCCGGGCGCCGCGCTGCCCCCATCACAACCGCAGGAGCCGGGGCCAGGCCCTCCGCCCCGCCGCGGCTCCGCG
>VZSZ01011840.1:42051-65997 GCA_013398815.1 Ibidorhyncha struthersii | reverse complement strand
CTGCAGAGGAGGCGGCGGGTGGGGGCGGGCCAAGGCCGCCGTCCTGCCCCGCCCGGGCCCCGCCGGCGGCAGGGCTGTCACAGACTTTTCGGCTTACCTGGGACTGTATCCCGGTTTTAGGGGAAGAAAGCCAGTCTGTGCAAACTGCCAACACAAAAAAACTGGCTGGATGGCCGTGCCCAGAGAGTGGTGGTGAAGGGAGTTAAATCCAGTTGGTGGCTGGTTGCATGTGGTGCTCCCCAGGGCTCCGTGCTGGGGCCTGTGCTCTTTAATATCTTTATCAATGACCTGGACAAGGGGATCGAATGCACCCGCAGTAAGTTCGCAGATGACACTAAGCTAGGCGGGCGCGTCAACCTGCTTGAGGGTAGGACGGCTCTACAGAGGGATCTGGACAGGCTGGACCCATGGCCCGAGGCCAATGGTATGAGGTTCAACAAGGCCAAGTGCCGGGTCCTGCACTTGGGTCACAACAACCCCATGCAGCGCTACAGGCTTGGGGCAGAGTGGCTGGAAAGCTGCCTGGCAGAGAAGGACCTGGGCGTGTTGGTGGACAGCCGGCTGAATATGAGCCGGCAGTGTGCCCAGGTGGCCAAGAAGGTCAACAGCATCCTGGCTTCTATCTGAAATAGTGTGGCCAGCAGGACAAGTAAAGTGGTTGTCGCCCTGTACTTGGCACTGGTGAAACCCCACCTCGAGTACTGTGTTCATTTTTGGGCCCCTCGCTACAAGAAAGACATTGAGGTGCTGGAGCGTGTCCAGAGAAGGGCAACGAAGCTGGTGAGGGGTCTGGAGGGCAGGTCTTACAAGGAGCAGCTGAGGAAACTGAGGTTGTTTAGTCTGGAGAAAAGGAGGCTGAGGGGAGACCTTATCACTCTCTACAACTACCTGAAAGGTGGTTGTAGCAAGGTGGGGGTCAGTATCCCAAGTAACAAGCGGTAGGACAAGAAGAAATGTCCTCAAGTTGCACCAGGGGAGATTTAAGATGGATATTAGGAAAAATTTCTTCACCAAAAGGGTTATCAAGCATTGGAACAGACTGCCCAGGGAAGTTTGAATCACTATACCTGGAGATATTTAAAAGACAAGTAGACATGGTGCTTAGGGACATGGTTTAGTGGTGGTTTTGGCAGTGTTAGGTTAATGGCTGGACTCAATAATCTTAAATGTCCCTTCCAACTTGGACGATTCTATGCCTCTGTGATTTCCAGGAGAAGGCCGTGCCTGCTCCTCCTCCCCTACCTCACCTTCCTGCCTCAACAGCCACAGCCGCCGCACCCATTCGCAGCCCGGACACACCACGCAGGCCCTCGCCCTGGCCCCCCTCCATATCCTGCTGTAGATTTTGGGCAGTTTTCTCGACTGTTGGTGACTTTCCTTCCAATACTGCACCAGATTTAGCACACACACCCCTCCCCCGCCCTGTGCCCAGTGACTGAGGCCCAGCTGCAGGATTCGGGAAGGCCTGTCGCCACTGAAGGGACACTTCCCCGCTCAGAAAGGGTACAGGGACAATGTTAGTGTTTATCTGGGTGTACAAAATTTGTACCGCCACTGCCCTGTTTTTCCATACATTCACATTCTTGGCTCACTTTCTTCTAGTTCTGTGCACCTTTCCAAAACCATTTTGGGCTTTCTCGTTGACCGATGACTTTTTGTCACTTTCCAACCAGCTGGATCACACTACTTAAGTGAGAAAAAAAAATCAACCCCACACCTTGCCTAAACCCTTCCCAAGAGTAACTTGAATCAACCCCTCTCTTGACAGAAGACAGAGCACAACAAATTTTTTGCACAAAATTCCAGCTCTGCCAGAATCACAGACATTGGTTTCATTCCCAAAAACGGGAGCTGGCTTGGCATGTAGGCAAACTGACCCTTTGCAAAAAAAAATAAATAAGTAGGTAAGATGCTGCAGCTGAACCACACACACTGCAACCATGGAGCAGAGATATTTCAGCAGTAGCAGTGTAGTGTCCCTGCATGTTGCACCCATGTTCTTTACCTTTCCCTGCTCTCTGGGCTGATACCAGCAGACCCTGATTATGTTCAGTGCCACTGAGGTAGAAACAAGGATGACTTTACATCTTCTACCTGTAAACAGTTCTCACCTGTTTACTGGCTTTCTTCTCCTGCCAATCTGAGGACAGATAGGGGCTGTTTGAGGATCAAATGCTCTGTTTTGTAAAGCTGCAGGTCTCCAGGGGACAGCCGTTGAGCTACCAGAGCTCAGCAATATCCTGCTGTGCTAACTTCTCCTGCTGTAGTCCCTTCAGCTGCCTGAGTTCTGGGCCAGAAGCATCTCCAGTCTGTTACCTGCTTTCTGCTGCCTGGGATACAAAGGGAGCAGGATGGGGAGGCAGGCCAGCTCTGGTCCTATCCTGTAATCCTTGGTTGTTTAAAAGATTCCTGCCATGTGTATCTCACAGTGTCAGCTTTTGCTGGCCTGAAATGTATTATTCCCCTCTTCAGTTTTTCTTGTATCCATTTTTATATGTTTGTATCTTACGTACAGTGGTGTACTATCCTATGATGCGTTTCTGTGAAAAGATGGGGGTTTGCACCTGTCCCTGCTCTAAACCTCTAAACTGAGTCTCTCTCACACACTCACAGAGTACAGTGTCCTCAAGGAGCCTTGACTGTCAGCAATGGGTTAGTTCTCTTTCATTTCACCTGCCCTTGGGAAAAAACGCTTTCTGCAAAGCTGGCCACATGCACGCACAGAGACAGCTCAGTACTCCCACAAGAAAGGAGAAACGCTGCCACTGCAGTGCTTTCTCTCCTTTCTCTCAAGCTCTTCTCTCACACGTTGCATAGCAGGTGATGTAGCCTTCTCCTCAGACACACTGCTACCTTCTTCATGCTGTCAGTGACATTCAAAGCCAGCAACAGAGAGGACTCAGATCTTAAAATGTCTCTTCTGACCTAGTACTGGCTTTTTCCTCCTCCCTAGTACAAGTTACTAGTGTTTGTTAGAGCATATGATGTTTCTGGTTTTAACCCATCAGCTTGAAATTGCTGCGAGCTGCCCTGTTCATAAACCAGAGGCAGGAACTGTCCTTCTGGAGGGTGAATGGGCCATGTTCGATTTTGTGAATCGGAAGGGGCACCATTAATGTGGTGGGGCTCTGGGACGAGCACAGGGATCTCTGCAGCAATGGAACTCATCAATGTGAGCCTGGATGTTACTGAGCCAGCGAGGGGAATCCACAGCCCTGTCGCATGACAGGGACACTGGCTGGTCCACGTGCAGCCGGGGGGCCAGGGGCCGCTGAATGCAGCCTGCGCCAGCCTATGCAGTGCCCACGGCGGCTTCCTCTGCCTCCCTGCTCTGCCAGGGAGAAGAAAGTGCATCGAATCAATTGTAGCTGAAATATTTGTGGAGGCTTGAGGATCGTTTCATCCCTGTAGGAAAATTTGGAAAGCAATGCAATTTTATTAAAAGCTAGAATTAAAGAAATGCAAGCAGCATCAGCTATTTTATTTCAAAATAGCAAGAAAAATGGAGGATGTAGTCTGTTTTGATAGAGATTTCCCTGAAACCACATCAGGGAGCCTGTTTATATTCTAGTGATGTAGCTAAGCCAGACAAGTCTGCAGCACAGCGTCTATTTTTAGACTCCAGGTTGCCATTTATAGCTTGTAAAAATATTCATCAGCATCTGGATAACGGGCTATCAATTTTTATAAATGCACAGGAGAAATCAGATACTTTATCTCTCTTTGCTTTGCCCTTTTATGTCCTGCCTTATATGACTCTTCGGGGGTCATCTGGGAATTTGTTTCTGAGGGCTTTACCATCACGCCATACATTTGCCTGCTGTCACATACAGCATCCTGTATTTTCTGCTGGGATAATCAGTATACAGAAGAGAAAGAAATGCTCAGGAAGCCGTCTGCTACTGTGTCTCCGCACACGTAAAGCAGCTGCATGTGAGATTATGGTGCACCTTGTGCAGTCAGTGCTGGAAGCAGCACATTCTGAAAACACCCTTATAATAAAAGGAGATAATTTTAAAAGGCAAATATGAAGAGGGGGAGCTAATGGCTTGGGGACATCTTTTCCACCTTGTTTTCACCCTATGGCATAGCAAAACCTAAAAAATCATAGCTCAGCTTTTCTTCTGAAAAAAATTTAGTGGCTACTACCAATATATAAGGCACTGGGCTAAATGAGTTTCTAATATAAAAGAAAGCAGCATATTGTAACAGCCAGGCCATTGCCTTGGTTCGCTATTTTGGTTTAAGTCTTACAATCCAGTGATATCCTCATTTATATCAGTTGAGTTTATAATTAGTCTCATCAATAAACTGTATCTATCAGCCAATTACACAGTTCTATCTCCTGAGCCAGTCCATTGTACACCTCCAGTGCTGCTGGTTTGTGACTGGCGGCACTGGTCAATACAGCGACCTGCCTATGTCCTCTACTGCTTTCCTGAATCGAAAGGAAAAAGAAATGTAAATATACTTTGGAGCTCTGCTGCTATAGCTCCCACTGAAGGGTGTGAGACAAGAGGATATTGTTAGGCAAGTGTTCCCTTCAAAGAAAGTATAATATGGCAGAAACATGCAGATAGAAATGCTCTGTCAGTGTACGTTCCCCCCTCCCTAAAGCTTTCAGCTGTCACGGTTTGCAGATGCATTAATCTTTAATCAATTGAATGCTTTCTGCAGTGAGGTATTCAGGGAAAGAACAGGTCATGACAAGTGTTCGCCTAGAATAACTAAGCGCTCGTGCATGAGCTGTGCCATCAGACCTTGCTGGATAGCAGCAGTGAGTAGACAGAGAGCTAAAAATAGCCTTTCCTTGCAGTGTTTTTCCAGACTATTTTTGATTCTTCATTTTGATATGGTCGACTGGCTATTTGCTAAAAATAACCAATCCCGGCAAACTGAGGACAAAAAAGTAGATTATTTATAACCATCTCAGACTCTTTAGTACATTTGTTGGCTGCAGATAATCTAGGATCTTGTCATCGGTCAGTTGCCAGTGTTTTATGTAAGTCAGTAATAAATAAAGCATTAATTGGAATGAAGAACAAGTATATCTTCCCACTCTGATTTTCTTAGGTTACCTTACCCTGTTCTTCATGATGCAGTCTGAATTGCTTCAGAAAGAACCAAACCAGTCCCCTGTTAGCCAGTCTTACCAAAAAAAAGCTGCATATGCAATTAGAAGTGCAAAAGCAGCTTTACCCTGTTGCACGCCTGGTACTTTAGATGCAGAAATTTTCAGGGGGTGATTCATGTAGCTTCCTCCATGAGAAGGTTTTTTATCCAGTCCTTGTATGCCACCATCTCTCTGATGAAATGAAATCACCGCTCTGCCAGCAGCACGAGAGCAACAGAGGGATTCTGTAACCAAGTAACTGGAGGAGGACTGCAGAGAAATTGTCAATATAAATGATAATTTGGCCCCAAGGCAGGTTTTAAGAAACGGGGTGGTTTTGAGGATGGGGGGAGCACGCAGCAGTCAGCCCAGCTGTACGCTCTGTTGGATGCATTCTAATAGAGAAAGACAACAATTAAGGTATTAGCATTTATTTAGGAAAAAAATCTATCATACAGTGCATTTGAGCAGCTGCTCTTCTTCAGTTAAGGTAGAGAACTACGAAGTTTTTAGTGAATATTTTCCCTTACAGATATTTTTCTTGGGATCTAGTCAATTTCTGCAAGGGAAAACTCATCTTCACAGATTCGTTCCTTAAACATGCACAATCCTTCATAAACATTTATCTAGAATGGGCCCCACCTATGCTGTTCACTTAACTACAACATAACATAGGTTAATAATTTGGAGATTCATAGATTCTCCCCTCCCATAAACATGGACATATCAAGGGTAGACCTGAAATGTATGTTAGGGAAGTTTCTATGACCAAGAGCTGTGCTGGATAGGAAACTGCCGTCTCTAGCCTGAAAATGCTGAACGTTTCACTGCGGTAGAGAGAGAAGGAGGTGGGGGTGGGGGGTGATGGTGCTGGAAGAGAGAGACGTGGCAAGGACCATGAAACCATTTAGGATCCTCTCTGTGCTCAAAAGAACGATAATCTGAACACAAAAATTGTATGCAAAGTGGATTTTATCATCTTGTTTAATTACAGTGGACACAAGCAATGAAGGCACAGTGTTATACTCATCTTGATGGCATTTCTTATTTTAGGCGAAATGCAGCAATTTTTAAAAATATAGATCTGACTGGCTTCATCATTTCAGGTACTGCTCTGTTTGCCTATTGCTTGACAAACTGGTAAAAGAAAGAAATGTGGGAGAGGGACAGTCCTTAGTCATTTCTCTATTTTTTTTTTTTCCTGTAGAGATTTGCCACACAGAAAAAAAAAAGGCCATTAATAATAATGATGAGAAATAGTGAGCAGAGAGAACATCTAACACGGAAGTAGCAAAAGGAACAAATAATTTGTACGGGCAGAGACTGTGTTTTTTCTGTCGGGGTATTCTTACAGCAAATAAGAGTCGATTTAACTTCTATATAGATATACACAGGACTTTCTAAATGTTTACCAATTCTTTTCAGCCAGGAAAGGCCATTTTCAAAATTTATAGGGCTTGTAACAGTCAAAACAATTGTTGCTTATTCCAACAGCAGACTCATAACATCACATTTCTCTCTAGCCTCATTGCCAGCTATGTTTTGAGTTTCTGTGACCAAGCTAATATCCCCCAGTGGAGAGCTCCTCAGGCAGGTGTTAAACCTGAAAAAAACATGGAAAAATATTCCATGCAACAAAGTGTGTGCCTGTCCTATTATTTTGAGTTACAGCAAGCTTAGATGGAAGTGACTGTGGGCCATATTATATTAGCTGTGAGGATTCTGAAAGTGTATTACACCCTGTTTCCTATGGAGAGATGTACTTTACTAGCTGCTTCCACACAGAGACAGGACAATAAACCTTCTTTCTGAGCAGTAAACACCTACGTGTGAAAAACACCTTATATTAATTGTTACTATTGTATATTAACATACTCCAACCATAGGACTGACCAGAACACCAAAATAAAAGAAAATTAGGAGTAATTAACACGTTGAGTTTGTTATAGAAAGCCCCAGAAATACCACTTCAACTAATGCCTATACAGTCTTACCTGGTTCTTCATTTCAAAGAGCTTTCTCCCTAAATTTTTGCTGCCGAGACCCTCCTTGGGATACATAAATAAGAGGGGGCAAACCATTTGTGTTTTGGCTGTACATCTCACCTCCCATTCCATTAAGGCGACCTGTCCCGTGCTATAGCTTTCTTTGTGGACACCCAACAGCAAATGGAAAATAAATTATAATAATCAAAGAATGTACTTAAAATTTTGCACATGGACAAATGCCAAACTAATAAGCAAATATGACACTATAACTATCCCTTATACTCATCTCAACAATCACCTCAGCAACCTTGCGTCATCGCTGGCATCTGAGAGAGGGATCGGTTACTTTTAATAGACGCCACACGCAGCACAGTCTTCTCCTCAGCCACTGGTCAGACTCTCCTTCTCACTGTCCAGGCAATTCTCCACTGTCACCAAAGTGCAGTAACATTAATTATTTGCTACCTATGCCGTGGTAATTTGGTTTATGATATAGACATATGCTTACGTCACTCATTATGACACGGCCAAGAACAAAACCAGCAGAGCTACACTGGTACTGCTGTGAGCCGTCAATTACTGACATCCCACCTCACAAAATAACTGTAAAATAAAAGCTGTTTTACTTGAATATTGGACCAAAGCATAATCTGAATTTCTTGTTAATTCTCAATACTACCCTTCTCCTAAATGATCTACAGAGAAGAAATCTAAGCAAAGATGCATGCATTTCATGGGACCAAGGAATTTTTTTTCCTGCCTTTCCAATTTCATATTGATCAGAAGAGTAGAAGATGGTTCTTCACCTGTGATCAGCAAATTCCAGTTGCCTAGACAGCACAGAATTTAGCCTGAATTTCATCTTTCACCTCTCTAACTCATTATATAAACAGATTCCATAATGCCACCAGAATGAAACTTGGTTACTATTAGAACAAATTACAAGAGGAGAAAGGCGTGCTTGCATTCAGTTTTCATGGGCAATTTCCTTGAACTCTGGATGAATACGTATGCAAAAAAACACCTTAAATTCCTTTAAGATACATAAAATTTTATAGTACCAGAAATTAAAGAGCTCTGTATGTGTGAAAGAAGCTTTCCAACTGAAATACTTTATCACTATCATACAGGAAACTGTCTTTTAAAATGGAAAGAGGAAGAAGGAGAGGAGACTGAAGAATACTGTTTAGTCAAAAAGTAACCCTGCAAATTGACAAACATAGTTAAAAGATTGCCTTAATTACCCTGATAATGGTGGAAGGTGACACCTTGGAAGCCTGTGGGCTTCAAAGTAGGTACACCTAGCATGGCGGCAGAACCGTTCTCTGTAGCACCCTGCCAATATACCTCACTGCTAAGCAGAAGCAATGGACTTCCAGGAACAGGAAGGCTGCAGAAAGAACATCTACTTTCATTCGACTCTCAGTTCCTAGCTGTTTTGTGTTAAGAGGCCAACAGATGCTGTTTATTTATATGAATATAAAAAAGAAGGATAGAAACAAAAACCAAGAGGTTTCACCAACCAAGAGTGTCGGGTACTGTCTGATCTCAGGTTAGACTGGAAACCAACTCAAAATGAGAAGCTTTACAGAACTCAGACTCGATGACCACGGTCCTAAGAGCCTCATCCATGCAGATGAATGCATACACGTGCTTATTTACCCTTAGCTGAGGCTAAGTTAGGGCTGACACTGGGTTCTATCTCCCAAAAACACCTCTTTGTGAAAGCAGTCACCTGCTGGTTCTGAAATAGTTACATCTGATCATCATTCAGGAAAAGGGAACCTTTACACATTTTAACAATCTCAAGTCTCTGTCTTCCTGGAAAGCATGAAATAAGCAGCATAAAAAAATGACACCACAGGATCTTATAAGAGAGTTAAGAGCATATTCATTAGAAATGAAATACAAAATACAATGATGCTGCAGGATAGGGGGCAGCAGGCGAACAAGACCCGCACCATTCCCTACCCTCACCCCAATCCAAGGAATGTACCTATATAATACAAATTAGAGATCTCAAACAGGGGGGAGAGGAGGGGTTTTACAAAGTGATTTTCTTGCTATACAGAAAATATATTATTTGCTGGAAGTCACTGCTGAGCTGTTAGGGGCCCAGGGTCAGTCACTGCTCAGGAAACCCCCTGAAGGCACACTGACCCCTACTGCTTCCCCACCAGTTTGGTGAACACATCGTAGATCTCTGGCTTTTCCTGGGCAAACTGCTCAGCTGTATTTTTCTGTAGCCAGTCAGATGAACGCATCTGTTGCTGCAGGAGGCCAATGAGGTCACCAAGATTGGAGCTACCAGCACAGGTAGGCTCCTGGTGGCGGGACACAAAAATTACTTCATCTGTGCTATCTGCTTTGCCATCCTGATCTGACTGACAAGGCTGCTCCTTCTCCTCAGCCAGTATCTCCTGCTCACGCTCTTCCAAAACCTTGCGGATCCGCTGCATACCTGCAGTGGTATAAGAAGAAGGAGAAACACGAGTGCATTAGTTTAACCACAAGTGTCCCCAAACTGGTCAGATCCAGAAAAATTTGGAGGATGGAAGAAAAGGAAGAATGGAGAAGACAAGAGGATAATAATGATAATAGGAAAAGTTTAGGATTAAGGAGAGGAGGAAACAGTGCTGCAGAAATTCTGGTGGGAAGAAAAAAGAAAACATTACCCACCTAACTGTAGCCGGTGGGTCTTGTCAGCAAAGATGATGCGGAACCATCCAGGTTCACTGCATTCAAAGGCTTTACCGCAGGACAGGAGGACCTTGTTATCCAGAAAACGCCTCCAGAGCAGCATCTCTTCCTCAAATGTGCCTGTCTTAAGGTACTAGGAGAGCCAGCAGAATGGCCAGAGGTTAGTAACATATAGGCTAACTCACTGAGATCCTCATGAATTTGTGATTCCCATGAGGTCTGCAAAGGCCAGGGGAGACACCTTTTACCTCTGAAGTACAGCAGTTGTGATATAAAGGAAGAAATGGGGAGGAAAGTGGCCTGAGAGCAGTAAGATTCCTGCAAGGAGGGAAATGCACAGACAGACGAAAGGAAAAGAACGGACAGAAATACTAGGCAGCCCTTCCCTCTGCTCATCAGAGAACATAATTGTTAAAACAAAATGCCTATCACAATATTCAACTTTCCTCTAGACGCAGTTGCACCACGTGCCTGCCTTCATTTCAGGAGAAACCTCCCTTCCTAAGGCTACCAACCTTTCGGAAATCAATCCAGACAAAGAAGCCTGCATTGCGGTTGAGAAAAGGAACCCCAAGCGTCTTCAACTCATCTGTCACATAGGTATGGGCAGCTTTTAGACGGGCATGGTTGGCCCTCAGGTACACCTGGTTGATCCAGTCTGACCAGAAGGAGAACATAAAGAAAAAAATCACAAACTGAGAAAGAATTCAGATTTGTTCAAGTTTCCAAAACACTCACATTCCCTGTTTCCATTTCACCCTTTGCCTCCTTTTTTTGTTTTCTGTTTCCTCAAATAGCAAACAAAGGGGCAAGAATTATTTAGCAGTTTCATGTCTGTGCAGAATAATATCTTCTTTACCTTCCCGAGGAAGTTTCCCTGCATTCATAGCTCTTGGTTGTTGTGGATTGTTAGCACTCCATCCAGGGCAAAGCTAGAAATCCAGTTCCGTTTCCCCCATCCCACAAGCCTGTATTCTGCTCAGCTGGTTCTACACAACACTGGCTATTTCCATACAAATAGCTATCACACTTCCTCAAAGCCGCTCCTCTAATTCTGCTGATCAGGAGCTCTGCAGAAATGGTCCTTTTCTGCAGAACTGTCATCCTCGTGTTACGTGGGCAGCTTCAGGATTACAGAAGACTGTCGATTAAGCTGTACAAACAGGACACCACTTGGGAAAGTAAGGGGAGGGGATCCTCCAGCTACCAAGACACACAAAACAGCAGAGGATCATACGTGGAACTACTGACTCACCTCTGTCTCTAAGCAGCTGTGCAACCTTGTGCTGGACAGGTCCGCAAACCCCGTGGAAATAACACAAAGAAGCCACTGCATTAGCAACATCTTGGTTCTCTGTATATAAAGTACCAAAACGAATTCCAGAGACAGCAAAATCCTGCAGAAGACACAGAGAGACTAGTATATTACACAGGAAGACCAGGATTCTGTTACAACTGCCTTGTTCTTTCCAGCACGAAGAACCTGAGGACACCAGGCCAACCCTACCAGCCACGAAGCCACACCACGATGACAACCAGCGCTCACCTTGCTTATTCCCCACATCACATGAGTCCGCTGTGGATCAGGCAATCTGTATGTAGAAGGATGCAGATGGGCAGTTAGTGTCATAGGTGCTGAAGCTTTTGGATCACCAGTGCAGCATTGCAGAAACAGAGAGGCAGCATTACACAATGACAAACAGTGCAGCACGGAACATCAGTCAAGTAGGGATAATTCAAATCCAGCCTAAGTTAAAAGCTAGGAACTGCCTGGAACTCATTTTAGACACAATTTTTAAATATTTCAGATATACAGACACTTGCAAGTGCTATATTTCACGTGCAGATTTCCTGAGCATATCAAGCTTGTACATATAATGCTGGAAATCAGGCCTGTGCCAATGTATTTTCCAAGAACTAAAAGTAATTTTCTTTCTTTCAAACCCAAATATTTTGCAGAAGGAGATAAAGTTCTTCTTTTACAATGTTGTACATCCAAGCCCAGCAACGCTGAGCTAACACTTAACCAAGTGTATTTTATTTCCTTGCAACAGAGCACAAAAAAAAAGATAGCACCACTGGTGAAAACTAGATATGTTTTTTTTTAAAAAAAAACAACAAACCAAAAAAACACACCATATTTTTAAAAGCTGAGATTTGAAAATTTTTTCATCTCATTAAACTGATACCTAATAAAACCCATTCTCCAGCCTGTAATAACACTCTGATCCATGACTACTGTATGGAAAAAAAAAAAAAAAAAGAAAGAAAACAGCAACAGAAAGTCTTTACAGGCATCAACAGAAATGTGGGAAAGAGGTAACAATGTTTAGTTAGGAAGAAAAGCCTTACTTTCAACAAACGAAACATGTTTCCAGTTTTGGGGAGTGTCACAAGGAAAGACTGAAGCACACATTGAAAAGTGTACCACAACAGAAAACTAATGACCATTTCCACTCACTAGATTGCACTTGATAAAATGCATTTGCCATTCAGAAATCATAGAAAAATAGAAATCAGTGTAAGGCAGATTCAGAATTTGCTAGCTCATGACTTAACTTCCAGTCACAAGTTCTCATCAAGGCATCATGTTGAACTGTCACTGGAAGATGGCCAGGGAAGTAGGAGCTGATTTTACCTGTCCATGCCTAGGACACTGTGAAACGTGGCTGATTCATCAAAAACTGACAGCATGTAGATCTCATCTACTATCACATGCAATTCATGTCTGCAAAAGGACAAAACGGAGATTACGAAAGAAGGCGGCTCCTGGTTTAGAAGCAGAGATAAATTCAGGCCTGCAAAGACTTGCTTTATACAAAGAAAAGGGACACCAAATTTGTAGAAGTAAAGCATTTTTTTCACAACTCAGAAGGTCTATTATGTGTACATTGAAGGGATTTGAGATATATCCGCACCCACTGCAACCATATAATGAGATAAAAATTCAGTCATTTCCAATGCACCGGTGAAAATTAACTCCTGTATGTACTACCCGTCTAGAATAAGCTGTATCATCATCCACTCAGAATCTCATGGGTTCTGAATCTCAGAGAGTATCCATGACCCATGGTGAAGCTGGGAACCCGTATTCATATATTTCTTTGTCTTTGCACACACAGAGAAATTGAGAGGAAAGGAACTCAGCTTCCTACCAGAGAAGCACAGCACCATAGTGTTTGCTAGGACTACCAACAAATAAAACTTGCATTCCTTGATGCAAGTTGCTTTGCCACTCCAGATGACTGCATGGTCCATGTTCCCTTGTCCCCATCACTTCCCTCTTCTCTCTTAAGCCCACCACTGTGTGTGAAGAATAAACTGTCTGCCTGACTTAAAAGATATTCACAGATAAATTCAGGGACAGCGAGTAGTCCACCAGGTTCTGGAAGCCGTATCCGACTCAGGATGCCTCAGCCTTCCAAACTGACATACCTTTTAGCAAATTCCAGGTAATCCCGTAGCTCTGACAAGGAGTAGATGTCCCCGAGGGGATTTTGGGGATTCAGAAGAATTAAGGCCCTTACAGTGACACCCTGCAGAACACAAATAACACAGTATTAAGAGAGTGCCCATCATGGGATAAATTTTCAGTCCCTCCACCTGAGCAGTGAGTGTGACACAAGATTCCCCTTAAACTTCCACATGACTTTTCACCTCAAAGGTTAGATTTATTTTGAGAAAACTTTTAGCCACGAATTAACACCTTTTTTTTACATTGTATCACTTGCAAAGTGAACTGAGGAAAAGATTACAGACTGAATCTACGATTTCAAAAAGAGGGAGTTTGCCACAACTGTTGCCATCTAAAATCAACCAATTAATGAGAAAGGTGCTCTCACACATGCTCAGCATGAAAGAGAACTTTCTCTGAGCTGTATCAGTAATTGGGAAGTAAGAAATCACTGAAGATTGCCCATGAATGAGGCAAGATAGATAGGAATTTGAGCTACATGGATGCAAACCATTCTCATTTAGAGCACACTTGGCTGGAGATGTCAGAGCCAGTAACGATCTAAAGATGCAGCTAAACATATATAGGGCTTACAGACTAACTCTTCAGAAAGGTGGCACTCATCTGCACTTATCCTCTAGATTTGCACCTCTGTCCCTCCTGCAAAACCTCTCGGTGGTCTTAGTGGGTTCATCTGCACTACTGTGTAGAGCAACCAGTCTTGGGGTAGCTCAGCTGGCCATCCTGAAGGAGAAACCCTGGGAAGTCCCTACTTTTTAGTGCATGCCCAAGTACATTTTTTCGAGTGACATGAAGGGGTTCCAGTGCTCTGTGAATGGTCTGGTACTCCTGGTTTATCCGTTCTGCTGTGACCAAAATTGGACAGACACAACATCAGGGCATTCCCCCTAAGACTGCCCCTGAGTTTGCAAGCAGTCTAATCTCAGGTGGTCTGCAAGGACAACCGGAAAGCCAGGTGCTAGGTTTTGAAAAAGTTTTGATCTTTCGGCCCCTTCTGGGACCTGCTGTCTCAAACATATTGTAGACTTCACTGGTAATATGAAGCTCAGCTATGCTCACCTCTGCCCGGGCATCCTGCAAGGCCTTTTCCAGTTTTTCCACTGTAAGCTGAAAAGGCCGAGTGCTTGTTCCAGTAATCTGAAAGACATCACAGATAAAAGAGGACAAGTTATTTCAATAGAGTCTGCCTTGAGCCAATCCCCTCAGGAATGTTCCCCAAAAGAAAACAAAAACCCAACAATAATGACCTAGCATCCATCTTCTTATCCTTTTATACTAGAGAGAGAATAAATAAATAAATAAAATCAAAGAAATGTTCATCATAGACTGGCCACACACAGAGAATTCTCTGGTTATCCTTGAATAACTAAAACAATGCAAGATCTCCATCTGCTCTTCCACCCCTGGGACCATCTTTGGTAGGACAGTACATACTTCTGTCACTGAGGCTCAAAATGGCCATTTTTTTTCCCTCTCAAGGGCCATTATTGGGAGTAAGATACAAGAAAAGGACAAGACTGGAATCCAGATTTTTGGTCTCAAACAACTTTCTTGCAAATTATGTGCCCAGTTTCCCAGCAATAAATTGGGAAAATGTCCATGGGCTGCAGCCTACCCTTGTTCTGAAAACTGCTTTCAGAGATTCCCAAAGCTCAGCACTTTCCAGTATCAATTATTTTTTAACTAACTTCCCTCAAATCTTACCTTACTGTCTAAATAGGCATACACCAGCTTGACATTACCATAGAGGAAGACACTCTGGGTGATACCACCATAAAAGGGAGTAGCAATCAGAACAGCTTCTGGAACCAAGAAAACAAAATTGGTTACCAACAGATCACAGTCCTTCTCTCTCTTCTAATGTACTTCAGCTAAACGTGAAAGCTTTTTTACACTGTAATGTTACTGCCTTTTCCTCCACTTTATTTTTACATTAATTCTTTAATCTTCTGCAAGAATCCAGGTAAACAGGGCACCCCAAAAACAGCGAAGGCAGACAGGGCAAGACACCAAGGGTGAGCGCATGACATCTGCAAACCCTGGAGATGATAAATTTCACAGGACAATCTTGCAGGAGACAAGAACTTTGCAGTAGGCCAATGCCAATGTCACTATTGCACTCCCATCAAACAGTATTTAAACAGAATAACACACTATTTTCCAGTAAAAATAAACATTAAAAACATCTTCCAACCATCCACTTACCCCCTGGATCACAAAGGACTGTAGCTAATGCAGAAAATAAAGAGCCACAGCCATTTAAAACAATCACCTGCAGAAGAGAGAGAGAGGCTTGTGATAAATCCATCCATAGAAAGACAACACTATAAAATAATAATTTCTGACCATATCACTGAAATATATTTTCTCCCCAATTCTCTAGCATGGATGTTCCCAGAATTTTCCTGCTGAAATCCCACTTATACCAGAAATAACTTTAATCCTGTTCTTTGCTTCAGAGACGCTTTGTCCTAGTGCTGTTCTTGACTCTAATAAACAATTTAGAAAAAGAGTAGGCTTGAAGTAGGGAAAAAATTAGGGAGCAGTTCTGAACTGCTCAAAAACCAAACTACTTTTCATCAACTAATATGTGTTATCATCTCTTTGTGGTAGCAGCAGCTCTGACCTCCTGCCAAATTTGTACAAAAGTGGAAAACGCTGTCTCATACAGGAGCAGGTTTGACTCCTTCTAGAGGACTGATGCTCACAGGTCCCATGAGTTTCCATCCAAGTATCAGGCAGAATCAGTTGCCTCGGAGAAGCAGCGATGAGCAAAGTGATCAGTGGTAACTTCACTTCACATGAAATACGGGCTTCTGCTGAATTATTTCAGCCAGAAAAGCAACGGCTGCACCAGCTCCTGCTGCCTTCAGCACTCAGCAGAGGCAGGAGTCCCTGATCTCCGCAGGCACACGCACCCAGCCTCCCAAGTCAGCAAATCCTGTGGATACTCAGGTCTTGATGCCTTCCTTACAACACTGCTGCAAAGTCTGAAAAGATCTGTTTTTACAGGCTAAAATGACTCTTGGCTCAATTACAGATTTTTGTCCTGAGGTGTAACAGCAGAATGGGATGAAATTAAATTTGACTGAAACAATGGGCACTTGTTGTCAAGGCTAAGGGATACAAGCACAGTAGTAGGTCCCAGAGCTGAATGAGGAGATGAAAACCATCATGAGGAGCTGGCACACAAAAGTAAAGCATGACACAAATATACAGTAGTGTTTTGTCTGAAGTGTGCATCAAAAGCTACTGAAATGGCTACGAATCGATCTCATTTACATGATAAAAGGCTGTCATCTTATCAAATCATTTGTTTAAAAAAAGAAGATGAAACTGTTTGACAACAAATGGCAATACATTAAAATAGACACCAATGGAAAGTGGGTTACCCACATTTTCTGCCTTAAGAGGTGCAGGGGCCTTGCAGTAATAGGTCAAAAATCGAGCCACTTCCTCCCGTAAACTGAGAAAGACACAAAAGCAAATATTGATTCAGCTTATTCTCCAAGAGGCTGGGCTTCCCCAGGTCCACATCTCAGAAAAATAAAGCCAGGGCACAGTAAAGTCTGGTGAAAATACCTAGAAAACAGGATATTTCAGGCCCATGACACAGACATGAATTTACACATGGCAAAGGTGTCACAGGTAATGTCTATAATGGTACATATATTTCTGATGAGCTTTAATCAAGGCACAGAAGAGAAGGATTAAAGTCCCCAAGTGTTCACTATGTTTCAAAGAACTGTTCGGAGTTACCTAATTTGTTAATGTATACAGTGATTAAATGACCTAGAAAAGTTTTAACTAGTGAGTGTAGCAGAAGCGCTTCATGTTCATCCATTCTGCTTATCAGACGAGTAGTCAAAAAGAGATGCATAACAGAAAAGGGAAGACTTACAACATATGTCCCTTCCAGTCAGGATACTGAAGCAGCGGAGGCTCCATCAGATTCATATCGGTCTGTGTCAGCTGGGAGCAATGAGAAGAACCATTAAAAGCACAATCACTGATATCAGAAACATAGAGATAGATGGGATCCATGTACAGGCACATACCTGCATAAACACACACACACACACACGTGCGACTTCAACAGTTGTAAAACTGGATTGAGAAAGCCACTGACCATCAAAATTAACGCAGCTTGGAGAAGGAAGGACCAGCAAACTGATCAGCGATAACTTCAGGTTATGTGAAGTACGGGCTTCTGCTAAGTTACCGCAGCCAAAACTTCACTGCACAGAGATCTACAAAAAGGACGCAGAACAGGCAAGACACACGATACCCATAACCAAGATGCCTGCAGAAGACTTCCTCGGCAAATGAAGCAACCCGAAGAGTCCCAAAGAGTGTTTTGCCTAAGCTCTCAACAGCTTTCAGCTGGGAAGTAAGTCCCAATTGTGAAAGCTCAGGTCTACACTGTCAGAAAGAGATAGAAGGGGTTTTAAATTGCAGTCAGGTACCTATTTTCTTTAATAAACTTTCAATATATTATTTTTTTAATGAATTCCAGCTTTCATTTATGCCTCAGTTCCAAGTTACTGCAGCTCCTTCAGATCTATAATTCTGATAAGTTTTGATAAGTATTGAAGCATAAAGGGACCTTTCAAAAGACAGGAGAAAAATGAAATTATCTTCTTGATAATTCTTCCCTGGGGCAGGCACTTTGTTCCTTATTAGGAGTTAATTCTGATCTCAAAGACAGATTCACCTGAACTGTTGAGCCCTTTTTAATGTTTATATTTAGATAAAGTAGGCACACTGCTTTTATCTAAATATTTTCAAGGTTGTAAATATCAGGGTTTCACATAATCCAGTTCTATGAAGTTGCAAGGGAAAGCACAGCGGTGATACAGGCAGAGAGAAGAGGACATTTTACATAAACAAAAAGGGAATAAACAAATATTATGTACAATGTACCTTCCAAATATTTAATGGCAACCAAATCTGTGAGTTAATATTAAAAAAGGTGAGGGTGGGGAGACAGGACAAGTAAGTGATAGTGCAAGGGAGGAGGGAAATTCAACATGCAGTGTGAAAGTTTCTCACATAATAACAAAACCACAACATTCCGTATTGGTGTTTTAATAACTGGTGCCAAGCTCTGGAGTTTAAAGACACTGTCCTTATCCCATGCAGAGTTACAACCTGATATTATAGGATTAAAGTTCCTTTATTCATCTGTAGATGTTCTTGAAGCCTATGTAGCACAGAACTGTGCCTCCTTAGATCTCTCTCCTAAACTTATCTGGAGAATGCAACATAGAACATATCAGCAGACTCGGCCAAAAATGACTACGCAATAAAGAGGAGAACCCTTAAAGGTAATGCATTAAGGGCCAAGGAAACCACATGGGCCAACTGAGAGGAAGACCATCTGAGATCTCACACCACAGAATATTCTCTAATTTCAGGGTCAAAAGTTGAAGACAGAAATCTGATACGTTACTTTATTCAGTGGAAACAGTATTTATTGTCCCAAATAGCAACAAATTATTTGCCTACAACGCCAGCTGGTGCTGCATTCAGTGAATCCATACTGTAACTCCAGGCTGGGATGACTGAGAAGCTGGCAACAATATCTTTGTTCAGCTTTCTGCCACAAGCGAGATGGCTCATCTCACTAGAGCCAACGAAGTCTTAGCTCATTTCCATAATAAGGCTAATTAAGATGCGGCTGACTACCATCTCCCTCTGCACTACTTACTGCAGGCTTGGTGTTAGTTTTAAGGGGAAAGGACAGCAAAGGAAGGAAGGTACCACCTATGCAGCCTAGAAGGAACCTTTTTCGTGCAGGCAGCAGCTCTGCCTTACCTGTTCTTTTAGCTGGAAGGCGAAGCAGTGGGGTAGCGTCCCCCCCCCCCGAGGCAGTGGAGTGGCAGGCAGAAATAAAACAAGGAACATTTTGAGGGTGGGAATTGGTGGAACGGGAGCAACCATGAACTTCAAACTGCAGAGGCTGACTGTCCGACCCTGAGTCACCTTCCCTCCCCACAGACAACCTCAAGTAGGAGAAACTGCCACCTGCCCACCTCACAGGCTGCACCTGGGCAGTGACTTTAATGGAAACCAAGAAGCATTCCTCTACAGCCCACTTCTGTTGTTTTCTTTCAACTTTTTCTAATTTTTGAGTGGAACGGTGTGTTTCACGTCTCTCCCTGGTGCAACTGAACAAAGTGAGCAGGTAGCAGCTGACCCAGTCTGATTTTGAGAGATTTCAAGAGCTGCCACTGTTTACTCCTGCCACCCTCACACATTTCCGGTAAATTCAGAACTGGGTATCCAAATATCCAAAGTGTGTGACTTTATAACAGACAGATGCGAAGATCCTTGAAATTAAATAGAGTTCAAAACTAATTTCAAAACCTCTGTATAAAATCAACTACTGTCAGCAGAGGAAAATAAAATGCATCTTATTTTCATTTAGTTTTCTGAGCCAAGTACATCCCCAAAGGGAAACCCATCATGAAGAGGAACAGCAAAACACCCTTGTTCCTATCCTCCTGGAAGAAGAGCATAAATAAATGTACAAATAGCTGGATTCAAAAGTGACCTCCCACAAATAAAAAAATTCACGACAAAAAACTTTGCCAGAGAATCGTGAGCAACAGCAATGACTCTACGAAAGCACAAGCACTATAGACGAACTACACAGCAAATTCAGTATTTCTTTCTAAAATAGACTTACCCGCTTAGACATCAGGTCAAAGCAGAGTTTATTCTCACTGGTGCCAAAGTTTATTATACCCTAGAAAAAGAAATAATTTATTGTTTATAGACACAAAAAACACGTGCATACATCATCTTAGCTATCACTTCCCTAAATTGCCTCCAAAAAACTTGCCAAGGAAAAGTCAAAACACAGTTCACAAACTTCACCATATATAACTCAAGACACGTATCTATCTGTGTGTGTTTACATATATATCACAGGCAATCAGTCAATAAACTGTCTGTAAAAAAATATGTACTAATGGTTTATACTTCTTTACAGAATATGTTTAAGTTAATTTTGAGTTCACTCACTGGTATATATCTAACAACAAAAGAAACCCTAAACCAATTCTGAGAAAATGAAGGTTTACCTTTTAGCAGCAGTTTTAAACAAGGTTTTGGACACATTTCTTTATCTAAAAGCATTTGTTTATCGGTCATTACCATTCCACTCGACTGATTTGCTCAGAAACCACAAAAACATGTAGGCATGAAAAGTGATTAAAACACTAAATTTTCCCCTCTGGAGAGATGACCCTACAGTTCCAGGTTTAGGATTTGGCCCTGCTTAGTTAGCACTACATTAGATCTTGAAGAGTTCAAATCTACCAGCACATTTTTGTTATTAGAAGAGGTTGGGTAAATAAATTTTTAAAAATGCCAAAGGAAATCTAAGCAATTGTACGTTTATGATGTTACTAAAGCAGAAGTCCAGTTTTAGGTGTTTGTTTAAAAAGCTACCTCCAACATAGACAACAGTGGGTAGAAGAGGGAGTTTGTGCCTCATAATGCACCTTGTATCAAAACTTCACTGGTTTTCTCCCTTAAAAATCTAGTTTTCACCTACCAACAGTGTAACTAAAGTTCAGGGCTAATAACAAAACGTTTTTAAAGTTTCAGGTAGGTCAGTATCTGAATGTGGGATCTATTTAAAACTCATCCACATATAAATCATTATTTATATTTACTATACGTGTTACTCAGTAATGATTTGCCATGAAGTATTAACACAGCCTTTGTGCCACAAGGGGGGTATGATGAGCTACTTACAACTGAGCAGCTGAGCGTAAACAGGCAGAAAAAGTGCTGTGTTAGTTAAAAGTAATTTTTTTTAAAAAAATCTACTACTTAGTTGTCGTATCTCCTGCACCCGTCACCTGCAATAATCAGATATAATCAGATAATCAGAGACAGCCTTCAGTGGGCGACAGAAGTGATGAAGTGAAAGGAGGAACAGGAGCTCTGTTCCTGCAGATTTCTTACACCTTTCAAGGTCTACTTACTGCTATTATTTCCCCGATAGGGAAATCAGAGCGTGCAAACCTGAGCTGAACACAGCATTCATTTTGATATACAGATGATCTGCAAAGCTACATTTTATTTCTTTTCCTCAAACAAACAGCTTGACCCACCATGTATTAGCAAGATCAACAAAACCCCCACACTTTTAGCATATCTGTCAGCGAACCTCTAAGAAAGTTTTTTCCTAGCAAGGACGCCAGGAAAACACTTTGAGGCTCTCACTCACATTGGGGTTCTTGTCTTCATCATACTTGTCGGCATGATAAGCTTTGTACCCTTCCTCAGTGGAGCCACGAAAAATGTTGGCAATGTTGCCGCGAGCAGAGAGGTAGGGGCTTCTCTGGAAGTCGCTGGGGTTACAGAAGGCGTGCATGTCAACCCTTCTCTCAGCAAGCGGCCGAGCCCGCACCTCTCGCAGGCTGCCCCCCCCTCCTCCCACTCCCGCGATTTCGGACAGTGCCTGGCTGAAGTCCAAGCCCCGCGGCATCACAACAGAGGAGGAGGAGCCACTATGGCTCTGCTTTAGGATGCTGAGCATCTGAGCAAAAACATTGAACATGCGAAACTCATGCTCCCGCTCCAGTTCAAACCGGCGCTGCTCCAGTTGCATCCGACGCTCCTCCACGTCCAAATCTCGCTGAAATCGGCGTTCTTCCATCTGCAAAAAGCGCTCTTCCATGGCCCGCTGAGATGTCAGGGTCTTCAGCAAGAGATCATCGAGTGGGTCCTTCACACGTTGGCCTTTCCGCTTTTTTCTCAGCCGATGCAAGGCAGAGAAGCTGGGCCGGGGAACCACGTTCTGGATCCGTGATGAATTTGCCATGTTGGGCTCACTGAAACCTGTGGATATGTAAAAACAAGGAAGAAAAATTAAACACGCAGCAAGTAAAGTGGTGTGGACGTGCTTTGCTGCCTTCCCCTACCCTTCCTCGTAAACACCCTTTGACCTACTGTAGGGTTTTACGGGAAAACCAAAGCAAAAGCTGTCAGGTACATCCTGAGATTTGTGAGTTTGTTTGAAGTTTGTTTTTAATTTCAAACATTGGGCACCCCATTACACTGCCAGCCCCAGCCCTAGCTCTGTTCTCAGCCTCTGAATTAAACTTAATGATCATCAATTCCCTCCACTGCCCTAACTGAGCAACCACCATGATGAAGAGAACATAACATTTCTTCCTGGTCTCTGACATGAACCACACTGGTTATCGTCTCTTCTTTTCAATCACGCCATGCTCTTCCATCAACCTGTTCTAGACTGGTTTGAAATCCCTCCAATTTCCACACCGTACCCTTTGTGGCAGCCAAGCAACCGCCAACTGCACTGTCAGTGTAGGAGTTTCATCTCCTGCAAACCCATAAGCTGTTTCTGCCAGTGACTTTCAAAACTATCTTCTTTCCAAGTCCTAATGATTAGGACTGGCAATGATTATTCCCAGGTATTCTTCATTGTTGAGTGTCCTAAAAGATTAGATCTGGAAAATATTTTAAAAGAACGCAAGGAAAGTTTCACCTGCAGGTTTATAGCATAGCCATGGCAGACGAGGGTCTCCTGATACAATTCAGCATGAGGACCGCAGACAGCCCTGGTGATGTTCAAATGATACCAAAAAGCATGCAATTTATTTTTTTTTTTCAGTAAGGTAAGTACTGTCAGCATTATATGCAGAAATCTAGCAAAAATGCCTAGCCCGGCTTATGGCAGACATGCCAGCCCTTTGGATTCCATACACAGTATTTAGCCTAGCAGAGTAATTTTAGATTTTATTTACCTGCAGCAAGATACGTTTCAGGAATGACCAGAAGACTATGCATACAGATACCAGCCTTCTACTTTAAAGCTTTTTGGGACGTGGAAAAATAAGGATCCAAATGTCAGCGTGAAAACCAGGTGTCTATCTCTGCACCAGAAATAATCTCTCTTTCTGGGAAACCGGGCAGAAACCTTATGCTGGAATGTAAAAGGCTATCCCTACCTGAAGGTGAAACACTGGTTTCAATGGGAATCTCCACCCTGGAGATGGGAGAGTCGTTCTGGGCCCTCTCCAAGAAGGCTCTCTCCATCTCATGTTCTTCAGGGGAGCCCTGCTGGTAAGACATGGATGGTGGGGGCTCTGGGGTCAAGCAGTGCTCATCAGAGTTCACCTCCTCACATTTGATTTCCATCAGTTCAGGGTGCTGGGAGTGTCCAAAGGGCAGGGCGGAGGGGGCGAACTGGTGGTGGTAGCTCTCCACCATGCTGCCCTGCAGCACCTGCTGAGCCATCATGCTGCCGCTCAGGGAGCTGTAGGCCAGGGCCGGCCGGCTGGTCAGCACCCGGTCCATCACCTCGTAGAACTTCCACGTCCGGCCGCCCCGCGGGGCCTTGCTGTTGTCCTTGATCCGCCGGTACTCCAGCTTCATCTTCTTGATCTTCTCCCGGCACTGGTCGCCCGTCCGGTGGATGCCCTTCTCCCGCAGCACCTCGGCGATGCGGTTGAAGACGTGCTGGTTGCGCAGGCAGCTCTCCAGCTCCATCTGCACCGACTCGTCGGCCCAGAGCTGCAGCAGCTCCACCACCTCGGGGTCCGACCAGTTACTGCCGCGCTCGTACTTCTTACCCCGAAAATCCATCGCTCCCGGGCCCCGGCGGCGGGGCGGGCGGGGCTGGGGGG
>VZSZ01011840.1:956-41024 GCA_013398815.1 Ibidorhyncha struthersii | reverse complement strand
CGTCCTCTGCCGCCTCCCTGGATGGGGCGGAGGACGGTAGAGGGCGAACGCAGGATTCCTTAACTTTCCCCTCCGCATCACCAAGTGAAATTCTGCTAGCTGCAGAACTCGAGTCTCCGCAAGAGCTGTCCCGCCGCATCGGCCACCAAGGTGGCCCCGAGCCGTGCTGCACCGTTGCCCATCGTTTTGGAAATTCAGGACCTGATCCCTGCAGGTTCCCTGCTGAGCCCTAAGGCAGCCAGCAGGAACATAAAACCAGTAATTTCTGAGAAAAACACACTGCGTCCCGTATCACGGGTCCCACAGCTAGCGTACGGGTTGTGAAGCGCACACGGGGTTTGCGATTTTCCTTCTAGATCGAAAGATAGCTTCATCGCAGCACTGTGGGGGTTTTTATCCAACTCTTAGTAACTTCCCTCTGAGTTCTAATAAATCATTCACAGACTCTAGGATTCTATTTCTCAGCCTGTGAAATGGAAATAAAAATCTTGATCGGCATGATATTTTGTGAAATACTTTGGATGCTGTCTCGGGGACGGGGGTGAAGACATAAGACTTAGCTTTAAAAATGATCCTACCTTTCCTAATAACTTCTGATCAGATAGTAGTTTCGATTCTTTCCAGTGGTCTGCTTAACTGGAATTTGTACTTCCCCACCTCCATAAGAAAGATGTGCTTTTACTTTCCTAGGGTTTTTCATGGGAACGACACTCTACGTTCTACAAATACAGACTTAATTATATAAGGACAGTTACATTGCCTGCGTACTGGAGTAGACAAAGACCAGGGCAGCAATGAATACAGCCACTGATGAGAGAAGTTTAATAGTAAATATAAATAGATTAAAGGCAGCATGGAATAGTCTTTTTCAAAAGCTTTTCAAAGAAGCCTGAGAGCCTGGCTGTAGCCTGTTATGCCCGAGGGTCATAACCTGGCCAGGCCACAGTAGAGCATTCTCGAAAGTAACTCAACATATGCCCTGGCTTCAGAAAGAGCCACTATTTTCAAAATGCAAGCAGTAAAAAGGGATGGAACCTAGATTTATGATATAAACCAATAATAATAAATCTTGAACTGTTGTTCATGGTTCAGTTGTTCCCACCTTTTTATGCCACATGAAGTGGAAACTTGAATTTTTTAAATGAAATCGAGAGCTTCCCTTGCAATCACCTAAGTCGGGCACTTATGGCATTGACAACAAACATGGTGTTATATTGATGAGATAATTATTTGAGCTGCCAGTTCTTTCAGCTGCTTTTCCAATGCAGATGGAAAAGAGGAGAAACAGAGGCTGTGTTCGCAAAGTGCAACAAGTGATGGTGTTGAAATGTGCAAGCCACTGAGAACTGCAAAATCAAAAAGAAAGATTTTATTTTCTGAACTGGTTTGTATACCTACATTAGTGACAAAAGTGTAGGTGCCACGTAATTTTATGTATCCAAGACAGGCTAATTCTTTTAACACTTGTTTGACAAAAGTCCCTCTCTACCTTTCCTTTTCGTGGAGTAAACTCAGGAGAGCAAACTGAATGCTGTCATAGAGAACCTTCCTTATTCTCAGAGATTTCATGCCTCAGTTTCATCTCAGCAGACGACAGCCGAGTGCTGCAGTCACAGGGCATTCCTTCCCTGAACAAACTGCGTACTACAACTCCTTTTCTAACAAGCTGTGACAAGCGAGCCTGAAAATACTCCCTTTAAAAATGGCATTAAGCTTCACTATTCTGTTTAGTTTATTATAGGTCTCCAAGTCATTGATGCAACTGGTTGACAATCAGCAGCATTCGCCATTGGAGCCTTGCAGTCCATCAGAGCAGAGGACTGTGCTCTCCTGCCAGTGCGCATAAGCATTGATATTCAAAATACGTTTTCATTAAGTTTGGAGTCTAGCTCAATGGCATGGTCACAGACAGCACTGAAGTGAAAGCCCTGGAAGCCGAAATTTCTGTTTATTTACAGCGTGTTTGCAAGCTGAGCGGAAGGGGCCCACTGAACGTTAGGCCTTCAGCTGGGAAATGTGACAACCATCACGGTGATTTTGGTTGGGAAAACTTTCACAAAAGCAACTGGAGATCTTGCAGCTCGGTTAGATGTCAGATGGTAAGAATAAACTTGTTTGTCGTAACTACTGTAGCTTTTTTTTTTTTTTTAAATAATAGTAATAAAAAAGCCTTAAAATTAGAGAGGCCTTCAGGCTGCAAAGGGGATGGCTAATAACGAGCAGCAGTTTGGGTCAGCATCCATCGCCGCAGTCATTCTGCTCTCTACCCCTCTCCCAGAGAAGGTCACTCGCGTCCCCTCCCAGCAGGGCAGGCACGTGGCAGTTCCCACTTCCCACTGCTGTCACACCCGGAGCCGAAGCTTCGCAAAGCAAAGCTCAGCTCTCTGGCCTTTTGGCTTGCCCCCATCTCCTCTCTGCGGGAGGAGGCGAGGTGGGACGAGTGAGGGACAGGGTGGGGGTGTTTCTGGCCGGTCTCTGCCCGGGCCGGCAGCTGGGCAGCCGGCGCAGCGATGGGGACAAGGTCCCTGCAGAGGGTGCTCCAGCCCCGGCTACCTTCCTCCAGGGTCTGCAACCTGCTTCGGGTGTTGGTGGAAACCCACGGGTGGGAAGGACCGCCTTGGCAGGGCACGAATGCATCGGGGAGAGGTTGAACCGGAGGGTTAGTTGCCCGGCAGGCCTGTTTTCCAGTTCAGTATGTGGCTCTCCACAATTAAAAGGAAGTTTCTGCTGCCGCTTAGTGAAATACAACTCTTTTCAACAACCTCTGACATGGAAGAGGATGCTGGTTTGACTCTTACAGGGCTGTAGGGCAGAGGAAGGTTACTTCCCTGGGATGCATAATGGCTGCTGGCAGCACTTTGCTTTGAAGCCCAGCAGCGCGGTGACCAAAACCACTACCACAACCACAACCGTCCGTTTCCGTACTGACTTGGAGTGAGATGAGTTGAGCAGACTCAGGTCTGGTTCCTAAGAGATGACACTGGTAAAAATTCTTTGCAATAATTGCAGTTTAGAAATTAAAATCCAATTAGACCGTTGAGAGAAAACCATCCTTACATCTGCCAGGTTTGGTATGTAGTAAAAATAAATATGACATTTTGCCATGCTATTGGACAAACCACAACAAATTGAAACTCTCTTAATTCTGTTTGTTTCTCTGGATGTGAGCTGACGCCCTGGCCAGACATGGGGTGGAAGGCCACCCCCGGGCACTGTCCCACATCCGATTCCCCACATTTCCAAGGGGCACTGAGCAGCTGAAGCCATCACGCAGCATTTATTTTCACAGTCATTAAAAACCTACCATTGTAGAGAAGTGCTGGAAAACACCCTTTCTGCTTCACAAAGAGTTTTCAATGTATAAATCTTATTAGTAGTATTGATTACCCACTCAATCCTCCTGCAAAAACCCTCAGCCCAACCCCTGAAAACCACAAAATGATGACTGAAATAAATCACTTAAACCAAAACTAAGGCAGGATCTCATATGTACTACGATCTTTCTTTCTAACTCATTACTGATTCTTCCATCTCTGCCTGTTTCTTCGGAGATGAGTTTATATCTCACTGGCTTTCAGAGCAAGCAAGCCCCAACAACCACTACAGATGCCTTCTCTTAGGCTCCTTACTGCACTGGCAGGCACAGCGTGGGTACAGTTGGTCTTGTTAGATTAAGACGTCATTTTAATAAGCAGCTTCAGCACATGGACATGAAAGAAGAGAAGCAAAAGTTTCTGAGGGACTCGCTCCCAGTGCATGCGCTAAAGGTTACTTAAGGTACTTTACAGTAAAGCCCACAGAGGGCAGTAGGACGGTCTTCAAAAACCTTTTGCAAAGCAGAGCTGGACAAAGAAAACTGCAGAAGAAAAGAAGAGTTTGGTTATTAGGCACTTAGATTTTCTGGCACTTATTTATTTTATTATTATTTCCAAGTGTCTATTTTGTAACTGATTATACAGCACGTTGCATTTTCTGTGAAACTCTGGGCAGACCCGCAGGACCTGTCCCCTTGTGGGCAGAGGGAACTCTTGGAAGTGCTGAGTGTTTTCCACCCTCACAGTCGGCATAACATCCACACACGCAACTGAGAAACTGTTTCTCCTACTTTCTGTGTAAATTACTTTGATAAGAGCCAGGCCTGCTTACTCATCCCATGCAAATAGTGGTATTCCCTGGAGAAGGAAGCAATGATTGGGTTGGGGGTGTTTTAAGTACTGGCTAACCCTGTGACTAAAACCAAACAGAGATAAAGTGAATCTGAGTGTCTATATTCATACACTAGACGGATTCAAGAAAGGGAGTGGTTTCAGATTCCTAGGACCAAGCCTATTTTTGCAATTTCAGGTCCGGACGGGGCTAAAATGAAGAGAGACCAATTCTTTTCAAATATCTAAATTCCTGTAGATTCAGCTGCCATAATACAATTTCTGTAAGTTGTGACTGAGTAAGTGTGCTACAGAAGAAATGGTGACAAATTTCAGGGCAGGAGCAGATTGCACTTCTGCTAAACTGATGAGTACACCACAGTTAACGAGAGAGCGACAGGATCTGTGTTTTCTTCTTCAGGGTGAACTAACAGTGGCTGATGCCCTGGGGAAGAAAACAAACCAAATGTGTCTATTAGGGCAAATAAACTCAGCTTTCCATATGACACTGACACTTGTCATACTATAAGTAGAGAAAGTTCTTGTAGTGCTTCACGTCCTGTGCATCCTTCCGCTAAGGCTTGCCAGGCACCTCGTGGCCAAGGCAACCAAAGGCACTCCTCACTTGCAGATTCACATGTACATTTAATTTCCTTGCAGGGCTGGTTGAAACTTTCCCTTTCTAAACACCGAGATTGTGCACTGTCCTAGAGAAAGAAACCCTGAGAGGCTTCACCATGAAGGACACACGTGTGACCTCTGTTTGCAGCTTCTTCGTGGTCACTGATACTGGAAGAGGACTGCAGGGAAAAACTGCATTGAAGAGAGTAGGGGAAAAGAAGAGGTACTATGTCTAGCCAGAAAATGAGCACTCAAAGTTGCTTCCCTCTTGACATGCTGTTTATATTAGCGAGTCATGCATTTTTATTTGTCTGGTTTCTTTCTTTTTTGGCCACTGCTGCTTCTTGGGCTGGCTCTGGTCTGTACTGCGAGTTCTTTGCAAGGAGACATGCAAATGTTTTCTCCCTCTCTGCTGCCAGAAAACAACATGGGTCATTTCAGAACCCACAGACACCAAGCCAAGAATCCCTCAGCCCCTTTTGTGGCCTCCAAACTCACATCTGCAGATCACAAAAATCTCAGCTAGATAGGATAAGGTCACTGTGTTTATCACAGAAAGTTATGTGTTTCGATGGTATTATCCTTTATCCTGAAAAAGGTATTAAAAGAGTAGCTAATATGCTTGGGAACACAGCAACAACCTGCAGGGATATATGTGTTGCTTTATTGCTCTACAAAATCAGGACACAATAACACCAAAATTGCGTGACTGAGGTGAATACAAGAGATAAAATTCCCCAAGTAATGACACAAAAAAAACAAGTATCAACCCATTTCCCTCTCCATGGCTGGCTGGACTGTGCTCTTCAGTTGCCATAAGTTTTTTTAATCCCTCTAGTTTTAAGTAAGGCATATTCAGTATCTGTCACCATTTGCCTTAAAAGAGAGAAGCCAAAGGCAAGGAAAAGAGCATGCTAACTGGCCCTTATCTGATGCTAAAGATAGACACGGAGACCTCCATATTTGGTATGATACAGAAAACAGTCAGGATTAAGTTTCTAGATAAAACCATGGGTGAGAATTCTTCTGTATTTTCATTTATAATAGCAAGATGTTTACATTGCTTCTGCTTGAAACAACTACATGAGGTGAAATTGGGATCTTGTTTCCTTTAGCATGACTAAAAGCCAAGCAGGATACTTCTAATGTGCCCCCACCAAGACCTGTTCATTCACACCAAGACTTTTCTAACCAGGGGGGCATCAGCGTAGTTTTTATACAGTGGGATATGCATATTTGCATATGTATATACAGTGGCAAACCGTGTATGTAAAGACGACCTTCTCACAGAGCTGTAATGCTGGCCTGCTACGGCTGTCCTTGGTTTTCACTGGGCTTTGCCAGTGCAACTCAATCCTGACGTGCCAGAGCCCCGCAGCTATTCCTCTCTAGCCTCGCTGCACTGACAGCGGATCGTTGTCCTCATCCTGACCTTCTTTTCTGCTCTGCCAGGCCTGAGAATAACAAATGATGCTAACATTTACTGGTAGCCTTGTGTCTGAGGTTGAAGCCACAAAATTCATATCACTGCTTGCCGTGAACAGAGCGCTAAAAAGGCAGCATCCAGCTCAGTTTCTGCTTTCCTGAACCACGTATAATCCTCAAAAGTGAACGTTCCCCTCACATATTGTCAGTGCTATCTGTCCTTTCTTAGTAACTGCTAATAAATAGTCTTTGGTTTTGGTTGTTTGGGTTTTTTTAAAAGCTTTCCTTTGCAGTCAGCTCATGAGAGCTGGAGACCTTTCTCTTCTCCTTCCCTCATTCTCACCATCTTGTGCAAGAGCTTCAGTGATGTTGCCCTTAAAAAGTCAGTAATTTATCCCAGGAACATTGATTGTCCTTGTGTAACTACCAGCATGCTCAGGAAACAGCCTGGGACTCTGTGGGACAACGTCGGTCCTGCTGAACTGTGTAACATTAGCTGCCTGAGCTGTACAACTCTTGGGTGCCTCATCCAGATAAGCTATGTTTATCTGAACTTGATGCGGCCCAGAAAAGAAATTCCAGTTTTTAAATAGTATTCTAATGCAAACTTCCTGAGAACAGGCTGGGGAAATCATCGCTGTCTGACTGTGCAAGGGAGTGAATGACAGGGAGGTTTTGGGGCTGCCTGAAATAAATTTTAAAGTAAGGCTGGCAGAAATTTTATGCTAACATTTAAATTCAACCAGCTACGTTGGATTAATTGCTGCTTGGAAAGGAGACATAACCAGAAGTTAGAACAGCACAAGGATCTGATACCTTTAAGTAGATATTTGTCAGTGCTGCTAAGAGTCTATCTTCCCTTCAGAGTAGTGAATGGATGAAAATAAATTGGTCAGGGAAAGAAACATGGAGGTGTTTGGGATGGAAGTCAGTTCTACCAAGACTTGAAAGCCTTCCAATTTCCTACATGGACCCTAAACCAGAACCTGAAATCCCTTTAAAGCTGGTGGCCCCCAGACACTTAAATTGAAGCCTGGGAGAGGATACTCATGTCCTGACAGTTGTTCAAGCTGTCATTAGTATTTGGAAAATAAAATAAGGCAGAAACAGTCAACAAAAGCATGCAGATGCTTCTGCTACCTTTGTTTCTAAAAGGCCTGCCAAGCATCTCTTTTCTTGTTGAGCAATTTCTCCTGCCTCTGCCGCTTGTCTGGCACGGACCGGCAGGGACACTGTCTGGTCCATTCCACAGCAAGGTTACCAGTAGTTTGAGACTGGAAGAGAAACTTATTTGCCCAAAGGTTTGTCTGGTTTCCCCAACTATGCTATGTGTATTCTCTGTTGTCCTCTTCTGTTATTTCCATCTCTACCTGTGGCAGCTCTACCGTGACATAATTCCTGGAAGATGCAAAGTTTTTGAAATCTCCTGTAAAAGACTCCCAGCTTCCCTAAGCAACCTATTCAGTGTTTCACTGCATTTGTCGTGAGAAGGGTTTCCTAATGTCTAACCCATATCTTCCCTGCTACAGTATAAATTGTAAGGGAGGCTTCTTGACCTGCCTACCCCTGACAAGGAAAACTGTCTTCTTTCTTTTGCAGCAAACTGAGATGTTAGCATACAGCCTTCTCTTCTCAACAAACTCAAAAACGTAGAGAATATCTTCTCTAGACTTGTGATTATTTTTGTTTTTCCTTCTCTCAATTCAAACTGATCTACAGCTTTTGGGAAGTCTGGCACTCACTATTAAGGCATAACGCTCCAGCCAGTGCTAAGCAGAGAAAAGAGACTATACTTGTGTCTGTTTGTCCTAGGATAATGTTGGTCTCTTAACAGTAGCAAGGATTTGAAACACATTCATTTTGCAATCGATTATAACTGCTAAAACCTTCCCTACCTGCTGTTTTGCAAGCCGTTGCCTACTTTGTCTTTGTTCAGTGGATTATTCATTCCTTTTTTGAGCTCGTCCATATCAAACATTTTTCCATTTGGTCCTCCAGCACCTGAAAACCCCATTGAATTCTGACCCTGTTCTGCTGTGTGCTTGCATGCCTCCTGGTGTGACACTGCAATCACATTTGATAAGCATTATCTCTATTGCACCTACAAAGCCATTAATGACAAGACTGACTGACCAGGGAGAGACCCTGCAGTCCCCTCATTGCTCCCTTCCCATTTGATGCAAAGCACCCAGGGCTGTTCAATGAATGGGCCTTTCCATGGGGCTGTGCAACCATATTCCGCGAGTTTCACCTAGGGTGTATGTCTGTATCTGGCTTATGAGTATCATGTGAAGGAGCATGGAAAACCTTCCACAACTCAGAATATAAGACATCTCTTTTATCTTCCCTGGTCGGTTATTCTGTCAGAAAAAAAAAGAGGGCAGAGTGCTCTGATAGGATTTCTTCCTGACAGGCCTGCATGCCTGCAACTTTTCACCTTGTTATCTTCTAGATGCTTACGCACGGCTCATTTGTTCCACTTTTTCCAGGAATTGGAACTGGGGTGACTACTATCCAGTTCTTTTGACCTCTTTCTCCCTCTCCTGTCTTCAAAGACCATCATTATGTGCGTCCTTTCCCTGCATTGTGGGATCTCACCCATTTCCCATACCTCAGAAATAATTCCTAATGCTTCTGTAACTGTTTCAACCAGTTCCCTCAACCCTGGGCTTCATCAAGTGAACACGAAGACATGCATCTAAGCAGTGCCTGAGCAATCCTAGGACTGCACTCTGTGCAGGAAGCTCAGCAGCGCTGCACAAAGCCAGCTCCGATCTGTCAGAGGTCCTTTCCCTCCAACCTTGGTCCTGAGCCAACCCAGCCCTCAAAGCTGAACAGCCCCGTCCATGCAACACTGGGTCTGACCTCATTATCTCTGCCAGACCCCACTGTTTCTTCTCCCTCTCTGCACTACAGTGCATCACAGTGCTGCAGACCTGTCCAGAAGGTTGCCACAAAGTTAATCAGATCTGCTGGTCCTGAGCTGGTTTGGTCCAACAGGCAGCTCCTCCATCCCAGTACCAAGCATAATCTCCCCTATCAGCCGAATAAGGGTGAGCTGACTAACAGTCATCCCCTCTACACTGGTCCTGTTCCAAAAAAGTTGGAAAAGGGAAAAAATGACTGTTAAAAATATAGCTGTTGGTCATTCCAGTCTTTTTTTCTACTCTATAATAGGCAAATGCCTCACATGTGTTTATGACTGTAACCTTACAACATAGTCACGTAGCTTGCTCCCACTCTACGTCTAAGAAAGAAAGGCACAGAGCGATTCAGTGACTTGCCCCAGGTCAAAAAGAACACGTGCAGAGAACTGCCAACAAGAAATGCTGGCTGTCTCACCCACGTCCAGTGCCCCAACTACAGCAGCATCATTTATCCAGAATGAGGGTAGTCCAGAAATGAGCAATACCCATCGTCTAAAGCAAACAAAAATATTTCCCCGTATCGTACAGCTGAAGTAAAACACATTTGGAGTAAGATACTGCTATTCTGCTCTTACCTGTGAAGTTTGCTGGTAGAAATACAAATGGGCTAGTGGGCAGTCAGTCAGATTTTGCCTTAGGATCCTAGGCACAGCTGCAGTTATAACTCTGGCAAAAAGGCTGAGGAATTGCTCTTTTTCATGTTTGTTTACTTTGTCAGGTGTGTTCATTAGACTCAGATTGCATCAAGGAGCTCCCAGAAAAGCATGTGTGAAAATCACACACCCCCCTTGCAAGCTTTTCCCAATCAGAGGCCATGTCCTTGCACCCTTGGCTAGGGTCGCGTGCCTGCCTTGCAGTATTTAAAGAGCAGCATGTGCACTGGTTATCAATCATTGGGCATGAGCCTTCTGGAGCGGAAGAGAACGTTCAGAATTCACAGCTATTGCTAGAAATTTCTGAAAATCTGATTCCTCGGGGGCTGACGGGGGTTTATTGCATTAAGGAAAAGAACAGAGTTTGTTTTGCAGTTTTTGTCAAACCTTTTCTTTGAGAACTCAATCACAGTTCAGACTGTACCGTGTTCAGTCATTTCAACTATATGATGTTTACTGAGCTGTTGTTAAACAGTGATTCATTCTAGGGAACTTCACAAAAGGTTCTAAAAACATTTAAGAAAATACTTTTAGATCTTCAAGTGACAGCCTGTTTAGCTTCTCACTGGTCCTGATGTCAATAATAATCAGATGTCAGTGCCTTGAAGAATGCCAATGCTACCTTTTCCAACCCCTATCTTCAGATTTGCAAAGACTAGAAGGTTTCTGCAGAGATCACCTCCTAACCTGAGACTGTCACAGCAAATTCCCAGCCCAAAGCCTGAGGGAATACTTGAGACCCCTCTTTCCAAAGCTAGTAAATCTCTGGCAAATTGAGGCCCAGCACCCTTTGCAGGTTCTCTCAAGCCTGCCGAAAGCCACTCTGCTGCTGACATGTTGACATCATTTTCCAAATATGATACATGGTGGGAGCAGAAGAATCTGCTCTGGTTTCCTAAGTAATTTTTAAAAATAGTAGTTCAGTATAGTGCCAGTGAACTGAGTCAGGGTACTCGTGCCCTGAATACAGCCAGAAGGGACGTCATGCTCAATTGGCAAAGGAAACTTTCCCTATGCCACCCTGCCGTGGTTGCACAGCTTGAAACTGGTGGATGACTGGAAGAGATGAAAGAATTTTTTCAGTCTCTATTTAAGTCTACAATGCATCTGGCAAGACTTCAGACAGAGAACTGCTTTTGTGCCATGGGATTGTGCAGCAGAAACTAAGCAGAGGCCAGTTCCACCCAAACCTCCTGTCCAGACTACTGGAACATGTCCAGGACCATCACCACGCTAGCTGAAACAGGAAAAGAAATGGAGCTCACCAGTGTTAAAGATGTGAGCTGCTTGGCTTGAACTTGAGTCAGGGGTCTATAACCAGGACTGCAGTAGCAGCCTCCATCCTTTGTAAATCAAGGACAGGTGAGAGAGAGGAAACATGATCTCACCTGCAGTACTATCAAAGACTTACAAACAAGAGCCTTCACATCACATTCCCAATTTCTCAGCCTTTCAGTCTGTCCTGTTATCATCTGACTGTACACTCCAGGGGTATCTTCCTCACCCTTACGAGACTTTTCTTTGATTGAACCCAAATTTGTGTCTACCCTTAAAAAGTTATCTTACTGTCTGCATTTAGTTCATGTCCCTTCACCCCTTCTCCTCTGCAGTTTTGGATCCATTGCAGCTGAAGAGGGTAATTATCAAGGAAGACACACATAAACCTTCCCCTTGAAATGTGTGCATTATCACCAACTTTCTCTGCTTTCCCATTTTTCAGTTTGACTGAAAATGCTCTGGTTCAGAAGTGACCAAAATTACGGTAACTTTTGAGAAGGAAATCAGTTACGTTTCAAGCCAGTTATTTAGAAATGATGAATACCTCACAGAAAAACCATTAAGTCTGTTGCCGGCCCAGAGGTCATGACAGAAGCGGTTTGTTTGTCCCACAAGGAAACCTGCCTCTTTCCAATTGGAAGCAAGAAATATTTTGGCAAGCAGAGGCAGCATACGTAGAAGTGTGTTCTGCCTGTGCCCAGGCTGCTTCAGTCTGATAGATGGGATTTCATTCACTCTATCTCCATGAAACTCCTTAAAATCCACTAAATTCAAATATGCAAAAGGAGAGAAATCAGGGTATTGTTATGTTCAGAGAGGCAGCGCAGATTTCCAAACCAGGTCTCCTTGTTAGCATACTTCGAACCTTTTTGTCTGCAGACAGAAGTATACTTCTTTCGGAAAGCACCAGAGTCTGTTTAAGCTAATATTAATCCGCTCTAATAGTACTAGCTAGTTTTAAACCACTCCAAATCTCATCTGCATTACCAACCTTTGAGGCAGGGGCTTTGCTGAATGGCAGTGCTTGCTCAGTACCTGGGAGGCAGCGTCGTCTATCACTTACATGTCTCCAGGAGCGGAAGGCACTGGCGTGGAAGACCTCCTGCGCCAAAGCAGGAGTCACCTCTCAGCCGTGTTGTCTCACTCTCTTGTGCTCCAAACCACTGGGGGAAGAGTGAGAGAGCATTGCTGTCTCCCTTCCAAACCCAGGTACAAGCCACGTGCCTGTCCCATGTGGAGAACACGCCAGATGCTCCCAAGTGATGCTGGGGAAAAAGCACAGGTGATCCACTGATTACATGATCAAGGTCTAGCCTCTCGTCCAAAACTAATTGTAGTTGTTTACAGAACAATTTGCAAGAAGGAAGGAAGAAAAGAACTTTTATTTACAGCTTTCATAGATTCTTCTGCATCAGCTTCTCAGTTAAAAAAAAAAAGTGCATATTAATATACACAAAAATATGTAATTCCCTGAGGTCTCTGTATACCCGATTCCAATTAATAAAACCAGAAATTGAAACCAGCATCTGTTTTCCACCAAAGATTTTATTATCAATATATCGAGTTAGCAAACATTGAAAACCAGTCGTCCTGACTTTCCCGTTTCCAGGAGACTTGCTTTAAAGCTTCAATTTTTGAGAAATAATAATAAACTTAGTGGTTTTTCAGGATGTTAGTGAGTTTAGACTTACTCTACTTCCAGCTTCATGCTAGAAACACAAGAGCTAGGAACGCATTATTTAAACGTGAATAAATAAACACTGATTTCCATGGAGCTGGGGCATTAAGAAAAGCAAAAACAATCACAAGGTTGATAGAAAAATCCAGACTTTGGCAACCCAGAGCTGGTTCACTTTCTCTGCCATTTGCGTTCAGTCAAACTGTTGGCTTAGCTCTCCCTTTCCCTCCCTCTCATCCACTGGGAATATTTATTCGTGTACGACCAAGCTTCAGATGTTTCCCCTAAGACTGCTGAGCTAACGTGTAAAATGTTGGGCCTAGGCTGGTGCAAAGATATTGTATGTCTGTGTAACTAGTAGCCCTGTTTTAATACTTGCTTGTAACCCAGAAACAAACAGAACAGGAGCGCTTGATGTTGCTGAGCGTGTCTTGGGCAGAGGCTGGAAGCGGGTGTGCAGTGTTTGTCCTCCCTCTCCCAAACCACTTCAAGGCCTTGTGCCAACTGACAGGCAACTGGTTAAATACAGCGTTGTCCTTACTTGATTAGAGAAGTGTTAAAAACCTTTACGATGGGCAGGAGGCAACTGGAAGATGCAGCAGGCTCTAGCCACTACCAGGCAGGGCAAGTGCATACAGGCAGCTGATCTTTGTCTTGCCTTGCTCATCTGGACAAGAAGGAGCCTCCATGTGGAGTTACTCCAGCATCACTGAGCATAAATTGGATGTCTTTCTCCAGAAGCCCCTTTGCTTTCAATTTCCTCTACTGCCATCACATCCAGGGCATGTGGCAATGGAGGAGAAAGAGCTGCTTTCATGGACATGTCCAGTTTGAAGGCTTGGAGCTTGATACATACAAGCGCTCATGTCCGGAAGCTACTGTAAAACTCCGGTACTTTTTTCAGACTTTGTGCTCTGGTTCACAGCCTCTCTCAAAATTAGCTGCAACAGTGTAAGTAAGGCAGACAGTCCTAGCTGTCTGCTTTACTCCTCTGCTGACGATCATCCCTCCTACATGTTGTGGTAACCTCTGGCAAACTTCTGCATCAACTTCTAAAAGACATTTAGAAATCTCTGAAACCCTCACAGGCAAAGTCACTGATGCCAGATGCAGAACTCATAGCAGCAGGCGATGTTTGTCCCAACAAAGATAAGCAGTACAGTGCCTGTGCTCCAAGTGAAGCATTCTTTGCCATAATTTCTCTCCATGTTCATAGAAAGTACTGAAAGAGTAAAAGAGCAGTGAGATGAAGAAACACAAAGCCTCTGATCTTCAGTGAAAGAAGCTGATCTGTGCTAGGAGCGGTCTGGGACCCTACTGGACTGAGAAGTCACCACCACACTGTGATCTTTCAGTGGTCTGGGGTTAGAAGTGAGTTGAGTAGGGTGGTACCCTACGTCTGATATGAGACTCAAGTGAGATGCTATTTCATCACAATGGTTGATAGTTTAAGTATAGGCCTTTCCCAGTCTGCTCCAAGACTTTTCATAGAAAAGGTGTGATATATCTTTTTCTGCACATACTAACTAATCTCGTTTTATTTGGAGGGATATTCAGAGCTTTTTGGTGGCCCAACTTCATTGCTTCCTCCTAAATATTTGGCTGTGCAAGCTCATGCTGTTCAGGTCTGGAATGCCTCAAGATGGAAGAGGGAAATGAGACTGCCTGGAGCTGGGCCCAGCATTTCTCTGGCAAATGTACATCAAATAAAACAAAACATTTACAGACATAAATAAGATATGAGAGATCAGAGGGGAAGAGGAGGGGGGTACCCAAATCTCTCTCCCACTGTGTCCAGCTTTAACTCAAACACAAATATTAGAGAGGGGGGGAAGGGGGTGGAGGAAGAGGAGAAAACGATACACAGAAAAGTATGTGAGAAAGCTGTACGTTCCAGCACAATATCAAAGCTGCCAGGGAGACAAATGGAAATAAGCAGGTAACAGTGTGTGGCCTGTTATGGGAAATCTTCCATTCGTAGGAATTCTTTTCATTTCTGTATGACCATGTCTCACTGGTCTTTTTTCCCCCACCACTGGCTGATTAACCACAGCAAATATTTTGAGCAAAAGTCACTTTGCATCTCACACAATAGCCTAACAGAGACCTACCAAGACAATCCCCAAAGCTAATAGATTTTCTTTAATAATAAAATGATCTCTTTTAAACCAGCATGTTTAAGGTAAGCGGAAAAGGATGCAACCTTTCATCTACAGATCAGAAGGCAATTAACTCCATCTCTCTTTCAAACTTCACTTTTCTTTCTGATATGGTCAATAAGACAACAGCTGTGGTGGTGGTTTCTGGGAGGAACAGAACTGCCCCCTAAGAACATGATTAAGATCTGCCACTAAACAGCACCAGGAGAGCACTTGATTGCTGTGGCCTCAAGAAAGAGTCAAGGAGGTGATAGAAGCAGAAGGATCTGCTTTCATTCCAGAGGTGTCCTCAGATAACAATGTTTTCATGGACTTTGAGTCAATGTGTAATGTTCTTTCAGGGAATTACAGCTTTAACTTACTTTCCATGAAACCAAAACATCACTGTAGTCATATTCCTTCTACAAAGCAGGAATGTCTATGTGGCTCTCAGAGATGCATAAATGGGTGCTGATAATTTTTTTTCAGTTTCCTCATAATTAGGCGATATTGGGATAGGACTGCTCATCCAGATAAACTCAAAATACCCATTCCAGCAAAAACGCAGCAGGTGGAAATCTGGCATAAGCAGTCATTTTCGACACAGAGATATCTGAACTAGGGTTCGCATCATTTACCCCTGACATCAAGAAAAGGCAACTGTAGGAGTCTCAGAAGGTCCTAACCTGCAGAGAGGACCGGGCAAGGGGAGACTAGGCAAACTGCATTTGCTGGTGTTTTAAAATAAAAATTAAACTGCTTACAAATGATTCAGTAAAAATATTGCTCAAGTTCCAGCAGTGGTCAAAACCAATCTATCCTAAGGCATGCAGAAAAGATCACAAAGATAATACTGAAAATATAAGGGAATTATAGGAATGACAGTAGTCTATCCTCTGAAATAACTGTGTTTGGTTTTCTTTTTCAAAAGAAAGAGCCAAAATAAAATAGAAAATTATGAAGAAGGCGCTAGGAAGATTAGAAAATTGTCCATATAAAAACATAGAGAGGGTTGCGAAGAAATGGTTCTTTTAGAAGAGAAAGAAAGCAGGTGAGTGGGGATATGAGAGGGCAGACATGCCTAACTGTGGAAGAGGTCATTTAGGCCTACCTAATGACCTCATTTTAAAATGTAAGACCCAAAGAGCACCCAGTTAAAGTTCCAATTGTCCCATCCACAGAGGTTGCCACTCACTAGTGAGACAGATAGAGCTGAAGCAAAATATTTTGAGTTATGATGCGCAGAGCACAGTGGCACAGATGGCTCCACAGAAATTTGAAAGACCCGGCCCTTGCCTTGAGAACTTGCTTGAGACAAAGCACTCGTTGGAATGCAAAAAATCCATCGGAGACTTATGCAAACAGCAGAAGTACTCTCCATAGTTAAACATGGTTATTAACATGGTGCTACCCAGGGTCCATTTTAATAGCATTTTATGCTGTCCTCTGAAGTGACAAAGGCTGGGCACAGTGATGAGCCCTCGGTCGAAGCCACTATGGCAATTCCTGTGATGGAGTCCTGCTAGACTGACACTGCACTGAGAGGTGCTGGTAGGCATTTCTTTTTCTAAACCACTTCCACTAAGGGAAATCAGGTTTTCCTTTCTGGGTCCCAGTAGTTTTCCTTTATCTTTCCCACTGGAAAGTCTCCCAAGAATTCACCAGTATTTTACTCAGAAAAGCGCCTGCGAGCAGTACGTGCTGCAGCACTGGACAACGGGGCAGCCTCCTGCCCGACTTCCCTGAAGCAGCTGAATTTCTGCTGCTGCAGCCTCACATTTTCGGGAGAGACAGCCTCACATGCCAGGCCCATCAGAGGGGCTGCCACTATTCACTACTGAATTTGAATTAACAAAAGGCTTTTTCTATTCATCATTATTCAACGACTTTGGAATTTTCAAGAATAGAACAAATTGTAATGACCAAATTTCTGCACTCACAACAAACTAGCACCAACGAAGGGGATAATTAGTCAGATGAATTAGTCTGGGGAGAGGGAGCCAATGTGGGAAGCGTGTGTTTAACAGAGCAATCACAGAGCTCTAGAGATGGGCTCACGGGTGGGTTTTCCAGGGACTGAGGGAATTATTGAAGCGGCCAGACCAGCAAACAGCTGCAGTAACAAAAGCACAAACCAGATGCCAGGCTGTATGAGCTCTGGAGAAAATACGAATGAGGATCTGATGCTGAACGAGGCACAGGGCACTGACGTCAACAGCGTTGCACCAGGAATGCACTTGGCCCCTGTGCAAGCCCAGCTCCGCCAGAATTCCCCCTGCAAATTCCCTGCAACTCCCATCCAAACCCTCTGCCCTTTGGAGACACTGGATCCCTCTCATGTTTGTCTGCTGAGAGTACAAGGGGGGGCGAAAGCCAGTTTTCCACTTTGCGTCCCGCTGCACAGAGTACAGCATCCATAGCAATTAAACCCAACTGGCTTCGGCTGCTTTGAACCCGGCAGCTGAGCAAAACCCGGCCTGGAACCAGGCGAGGCGTCGATGGTTTGGGGTTTCATTGCAAACTGCAGTGAAGGCCAGGTCTGCTCAAGCTCACAAATGCTTCGTCAAACTGGGTTATGCTTTGATCAAGTCTGACTGTTTTGAGAGGAAAAAATGTGCAGAGCAAAGAGATGCGGAGCTGTTTTTTTTTTTCTCAGAGGGCTTTGTGCAGGAGAACTCTGTAAGTATCCAGGAAGCTCAGGCAGCCAGAGATGTCAGGAATTTCTCTCCCATTTCCATGGGTGGGCTGAGTCGCGAGGCAGGCTCTAATCTGGAATATCAGGTCACAGTTCGGACAGGCACCTGAAAGCCTTGATCACATTAAGAATAGCAAGGAGAACCTGCCCAAAGCCCCCTTCCAGATACAACTGTGTCAGAGCGTTAAGGAAGCCAAACAAAGCTCTGGGGTTTGAACTCGGCAAGCTCAGCCCCATCTCTGGGACCTGCCTGGCCTGGGCACTCGCTCTGTGAGGCCAGCCTTTCCTCTAAGACTTTTAGCTCTTATAGCCTGGTAAATATTGTAGACGATGGTGCACCATGTACAGTTTCACAGCTCTGTGTCAGATCCCCAAAGGCACTAGACACTGAGAAGATCAAACATTTTTCAAACCTACTGCAACAACAAACCCCTGACCTGAGCTTTTTGCATTTTCAGGGGAGGTCTGAGCCAGCGGAGGTTCTGGCAGGAGGTGGCAGCTTTATGCCCATCCCATGTAGCACAGCATGCCGAGTCACAAGGGACGTTTGCTCTGCAGAGACTGTGTTTCGATGGGTGCACTGAATGTATGGCTCTGCAGAGCATATCTCAGTATAGACAGAGAGCAGATGGAGCCTGAGTAGCCCATGAGACTTTTCCAGCTGTGAGACTACAGAGAGCCAAAGAGGAAGCAGTGACAGCTGCTGTCCCCAGGGGACCTGCCAGAGCCCCAGGCACCACCCATAGACCCGGGAAGAGGTGCTCGGATGGCTGTGCTCACCCCCCTTGTCATCCCTCGTTCACTTTGTGCTAAAGCGGATGGGAAAATTTTTCCCTTTTCTAGTCTATTCTTCATGACCCAGCCTGCTCTCTGCTCAATTTCTGCTCTCCTTCCCTTCTCCTCCGCTCTGGATTCCACCTATGTGTTGCTACTGCCTCACACGAAATACCAATCAGTGCTTGTAAGTAGCTGGGACGACGTGCAAGGGCAATTCTTATTCATCACCCGTATGCCTCAACTAAACAACCAGGACTCATTCAGTCTAAAACACAGGCTTTAAACTTAATAATTTCTGTTGCAAATAACAATCCAAGAGGTCACATAGCCTGCCAGAGAGAATATTCACATAGATTATGCAGTTAGGTAAAGCCAGTGCTTGCAAAGGGAAAAGCTACTCCAGGCCTCCCGAGTACACTAGTTTCAAGGGATTCATCCCTACTCCCAAAGGATTAGCTATTATAAGGATTAAAAGCTGTAGAAATAGGACATAAAGAAAGTGGAAAATGAAAAAGTGGGGCAGGCATATTCTTGACCTACTCTATTATCTAATTGCTTTGAAAATTAGAACATTGAAGCCTCTGGTAATCATTTGTTAGGTTTTTTGTTATTATATGCTTTCTCAAAATATTTGACTATATATCATAGTTTTCACCCACACTTTCAGGGGTTATAGAAAAGAAAGGTCTCCATACAGAGTGATATCACAGCCAGCATAGAAAAAAAAATATCTCTGCAGCGTGGGAAAATTGAACTGAATTTAAAAAAAAAAAAAAGCTAGTGACTCAAGAAAAAGGGGCTGAACAGCTTTTGCCATGAGAAAAGGAACAGAGAAAAGGGGATAAAGGAAGGAAAGGAAGTAGGACAGAGCTCACTGGGGAGCACAGTAGCCAACCTGACTTGCCAGTACACTGGCGCAAGTGCAGCAGGGGTCCAGGACCCGATTTGCTGTCCCCAGGGGTCTCCTGCCCTAGATCTGGCAGGGCCAAAGCCTTCCTCAGCTTCTCCTGAAAAAGTCAAATCTGCGGTGGTGGGGGAAGGGATGCTCTTCTGCAAAAGTTTTTTTTGACAGAATCTGAGAAAAAAAAACATCATGTCCTGAAGGAGAGGAGGGACAATCCTGGTTAAGATCCGTGGGTGATGTCCTCTGGGATATTCTTGCTCAGTTACGGGTAGCACGTTACCAGTAAGACATTGTCAAAGTGGGAATTCAGAGAAGAGAAACAAATGGGAGACAGAGGACTGAACTAGACCGTCAGAACTGAGCTGTCTCTGCCATTTGGCTGAGAGACAAAACAGATATGCTAGTAAGTCTGCAAATATAGCAAAAAAAAAGCAGATTTTTTTATGCACATGAAAAGGACTTAACTACAAAGAAAAAAAAAAGAAAGGCGTGACTAAAGAAAAATCGTATCATAAAGTAGGTTTGCAAGCTTCATTTCAAGTTAGACTGGCCAAGATACTAAGAAATCCTGCAGAAGGGATGGGTTTGTTATAGCAGAAGAAGGGACAGGAGGGAAAAGGAATGGTCTGTGATTCTGGGAAATAGCAGAGGTTTGTTTCATGGAATGTGAGGAAAGGGCATCAGGTCCTCGGATAATTTCAAAGACCTAAATCCTTTTTCTGGAGTACTCATCGCTGATGGTCTGGGGAAGTTATTGTGTTTCTTGAGCAAGCATTTATTGGGAAAGAAAATGTAAAGAACACCACTGCATCCAACTCCCTGCTTTCCAAAAAACCTGCATGTTTCCACAAGAGACATTGATATTTCTTAGTTGCCCACTGAATCCCACCTCTCCACCCCACCCCATGCCAGCCCATCTGCTCCAGCCTGGAGCTCACAGAAGTTACTAAATTGCTAAAGTGCTTAGGTAACATAAAAGTACACATGACAGAGAAAAGGTTGCATGAAGGCATCTTTCATCATCAGTTCTGTTTACCTGTCCAGCACTTCTTCCTCTACTTCACTCCCCTGATTGAATCCTGCCCTAAAACAACCCGTATTTTTTAAAAAAACTTCCACCCAAGTGACACAAGTAATCCTGCTGATTTCAGCATGCAGGAAGGAACCACTCAATGTAAGCAACAATAATGAAATCAAGCCCTAAAAGTTTAGATTAAACTATGAAAAATTGCACTAGTGACTCATTCTGCCTGGTGACTCCTCATTTAGGATGCTGACAGATACAGCTCTGCTTGGAGATGATCTTTGTATGTGAGTGCACTGGGAGGAAGGATGAAGGATGTACACCACCACCTCTCAGATGAGAAGAGAGAAAACCTGCAATGCACATCAGTGTCATGGGACAGTGAAGTGCGGCAGATTTGACTTCTTCCCGGGGTCTGTCCAGATTTCAGCCTCTGTGAAATCTTTAAATCACACCAGATCAGAAACACCCAAAAAGCAGCCTGTGAATGTATCCAAACAGCTGAGCGGTTCAGTCCATCTGCTCAGAATTTAGCACTTTGTAGTGCCCTGGAAGCACAGCATTAGGTGGAAGAGGAGAGCTGAGCAGGGAAGCGATTAAAGTGTGGGACCTGCAGCAGAGTACTTTAAATCACCGACATGGAAAGAGAGGATTCATCAAACAAAAAAAACAACACCCAAACACCAAAAACAAAACAACTGGAAAAAAAAAAAAGGAGTATGAAAAGGCCTGGGCAGCCCTTCCAAACCCACAAAGCAAACAAACATACTTAAGCCTTTGCATTATGCCTTAGAGCAGAGCTGCACGCATGGGTTTCCCAGCAGCAGGGTCCTGTGCCGAACAGTGCTTCCCAGCAGTGGTTGGGAAAGCAAGAAGCACGTCATTCATCTGAAGGGAGGCAGGCAGGGTGGCAGCTCACCCAGCCCTGCTGGAGCAGCTGGGGACAGGGGGACTCAGTGGCAGCCGCTCCGCAGAGGGGGGAGGGAGCGCCCAAGCTCCATAAAGCACTGCAGTGGGGGGTGGGAGATGGGAAGAAGCAAAGCACTTTGCCGGCTTCCACAAGAAGGGAATAAAAATGACAAAATGAGTGCCTTAATTGCAGAGCAGAGATGTATCATCCCCTCTGCTCTACACCCCTGTAGGGATGTGCCACGCAGATGTCTCTGGCTGGGGCTGTTGCCAGCAGGGCTTTGCAGAGGCTTTGTCTCTGGATGGGGACTGTGCACTGGCAAAGAAATTACAGCTTTTATGCGCTTGGTAACTGCAATTGCGGCTGAAGCTCTATGTTCCTGCGTTGCTAGAAGACAGCTTGTTCCTCCTTGCCCCTGTCTAGCCTTCGTGAGGAGGATAGGAGCGTTATCACGGGCCGAATAAACAGATGAGGAGAGAAAAGACCGATGAGTGAAAGCACAGATTTGACATTGGAAGCAGAGGTGAAGGTATCCCCATAACACACAGGCATCATGCCTGCAGGCTTAGTTGCTGGGAAACAAAAGAGCCAGAGGCAGCGGTTGCAGGGGGAGGAAAGTAACTGAGGCCACAGAGTCACCACATCCATCCTTGGACACTTTCTTTGGTGCCTGCAAGAAGGTCACTGTCATGACAGCAGGAACTGCAATCCGTGATACCATTCAAGCAACAGAGATAACTGCAAGAAGCAGCACCTCAGCGGCCCCAGGGCACGTGAACTGAGTGGTTTGGCTGTTGGTTTGTAAAAAGGAAGGTACCCAAAGAACAGACAGTATTGTGAAATTCACCCCTTTGCCTGAGGACAGCCCTGAACCCATGAACCACTCACCTCTCCTTTTGCAGGGCGACTCTTTTCCACTGGGAAACAAACAGGCAGCTGTGACTCACCCTCTCAACCAGGAGCTAGCCCTCAGGGTCGCTGAGTGCCCATGAGCTAGCCCTTGGAGTCGGTGGGTGCCCCTGGATCGCTTCCCCCAGACACAGTGCTTCCCTCAGTACAGTTCTTGCACAACTCTCTGCGCCCAGAAGGGGAGACAGCGCCGCCGTACTTTCTCCACCTTGCCTTTAGTATGAGAGGAGGTGGGCTGAGGCACTAATTAATTAATTTTGTTCAGTCATGGAACAGGAAATAAAAAAAGAAAAAGGAAATGTTGTTGCGGGTCCCCCTGAGACTGACATATTTTGGAATATCTGGCAAATGGAAAACATTTGGCTTCAGATTAAGTGAAATGTTTTATTAGGTGGAAAACAAGTAATTTCCCTTGGGGGGCATTTTCTACAAAAGCCAAAGGAATCAGAAAAAAAATGGCTGGATTCCCAAGGGAGCTGAGACTGTTCCCGGAGCTGCAGAAGAGAGGTGGTACTGCGTGGGCTGCTCTAAGCAGCTTGTCGTGGAACCACACTTACTCTGACCTTAGTAGTTATTGGAAATGAAGTAGAGCAGCTTCAGCAGAGACAGTTAAGAGGTTCCTATTACACAGGGCAGAGTAGCCCCAGTACTGGTTGTCCATCATGTACAACGGAATCCCAAGTTCAGACCTCACGTATGTGAGCCAGAACATGTAATTTTATCTGCCCTCGTTACCCTTCCCATTAGAGGGTCCCAATCACCAAACCATCAGGTATGCTACAGATGTCTTTCAGGCTTCTGTTTTGGAGCCATCCCATCATTTCTACAACAAAACATAATGGAGACAGCATACCACAACAGCCTGGTGGCTGAAGCACCTGGGTATCAGTCTTTGCAGAAGAAGGCTTGGACGTGGGTCTCTCACACCAAAAGGTCCTCTGCCTTTGTGAGTGGACTGGAAACCCCAATGGTAACTGGATTCCACTTATGATCCCAGCCTGAACAGTCTGAAACCTCTTGTTACAGAAACATCAAAAAATAGGTCGGTCTACATTTCATCCATCAATAGCTGAAACAATCGGCTTATTTCTCCCTAAACTAATCAATCATTTTGAGCAATGAGGTGCTGCATCTTTGGCCAAAAAAAAAAAAAAAAAACCAAAATCTGCTAAGATGGAGCAAAAAAGGAACATGCACATATTTCCAGATTTTCTTTATCTCATAGCTTTGCATTAGTTACTCTTTCCTTTGGTCAGTGACCAAGATGGACACACATTTTGTTGACCACGTGCAACTTTGTCAGCAACCTTTGAACATGGCAAACCAACTGTGTGGCAGAACCCTAAATTGTGCAGTACCAGGCAACGCTCCCAAAGAGATGAGAGCAAAGCCTCCTCTGTTTCACTGATATGTGGGATCAATGAGGGTGCTGTAAATACTACAGGGAAGGCCAACCAGATCTTGCATAAACAGCATCAAGGTCCTTTTGTGTCAGCAGTCAGCACCTCAGAAAATTACCTCACGACAAGGTTTTCAGGGAGGGAATAGTTCTGCACAGCATTCTAGCTTCCTTGACGTAAGTGCTTGCAACACACACTTGGTGAACACGCTCTCCTTCAGGGCCAATTTATGCTTGTTGTAATATTCTTTCCCAAATATCTTAACTGGGGTCATGGGAAGTGCTATGCAGCCAAGTCAAGTGACAAGCATCAGCATGTTGTCAGTATATGAAAGCAAAACCAAACCTTTTGTTGAAGGAATTAGAGAGTGTAATGACTGAGCTAATCTGAAAGACTTCCAGAAGAAACTGCAGCTGGTAAAGCAGAGAAACTAGAGGTTTTTACCTCCAGTTACTCCCCTAGGTGGAATTTCTCAGCACCCCAGATACAAAGCCAAGCATAGCACAGAAAGCAACAGGATGGCCAAAGCAGGGATCTGGCATCCGAACGTGTTATTCCCAGACTAGATTGACTAGTCCGTCATTTCTAGCACAGCCTCAAAGCTGACTCCCTGTGCTGCTTTTGCCATCTGTATAATCAGGAAAACAGGTGGATTTATTGTACTTCCAAACCAGGAATGACTGAGTGCCTCAAGCTGTACTGTATTCCCACCCCTGTGAAACAGAAAGGTACTACTGCCGCCACTTTGAAAATGGGGAGCCAAGAATAGGTGAAATAAAACTGTTTGCCCAAGTTCACACATAAAACCGGTGGCAGAGCAGTTGAGTCCAACCCAGTTGGCCTGTCCCTGGGTCAGGACTTTAACACTCTCCTCCCAGCTTGACCTGAGATTTGATCTAAAAGGTAAATACTGATGGATGCAGGTGAGTTTTTCATTTATCTTGCAGAATTGCAGTTCCTGGAATTCGCCTCATTAAGATCCCAGTCTCTGCTTATGGGCAGCAAAATTGCTGCACAGAGAAACCACGCATCCCACAGCTAGTATAGTTTCAATATCCTGTGAAGCCACTCGGAAATGAAGGTGGTAGGCATGCCATGGCTTTAGAGTCATAATATTTCATCTTTGATTTCGGTCTGTAATAGGATAAAAATGCATAGAATTGGGTCATAAGATGTCTTTAGGCAATAGTCAAACTTCTCTAGGGGTTTCCGTTCTCTGGGGTAGGGTTTTTTTAAGCACTAAATACACCTGTGACCAAATTCCCAAGAAAGTAACATCTCCTGAACGTAGAAAATACTAACATTTTTTTTGTTGCTGTTGAGCTTCAAACTCGTTCTGTAGAGACAGAACACAGCAGTATCTTATCAGAGCCTGTAAAACAATTTTCTTTCTTGCAAAGAGTTTTAGGAATGACCAAACACTTTCTGCGCTTAGTCTCCACTAAACGAGCCTCCAGAGCCCATGTGCAAGCAAACCTCAGTATACATTGTATTTCATACAGCAATAAAAGCAACTTCTATCTAGGAGTATAGTGGTTGTCACAACGTCTCCAGCCACATCCGTTCAAAATCTCGGTTGCAATAAGGTGGAAGTCACATCTCAGGCTAGCTGAATAATAGGATTCTCCTTCTGTAGAAATTTTCAATAGCTTGAAATGTAATTTCAAATAGGCATGAAAAAGGTTTGCAAGTTTCCCATGAAACAGAAATTCTGTAAAATTTAATATCAAAAACACTGATACAAGGTGTATCACGGTGTACAAAATATTAGATGCAGCCCAGGACTTCAGTAGCTGTAGAATACAATTACTAGGGTTTTTTTCCTCAATATCACTGCAGCTCTACTCTGATAAGGGACAGCAAATTTATTTGGGAGTGAGCAACACTGAAACTGAAGAGTCACATCAGCTTCACTCAAGAGCCAAGTTTCCAAGTTCTGTGGGACAAGAGAAGTCACATCTTGGCCAGCCAGAGGATGCCAGGACTGTGACTACAGGGCAGTAATTCAGGGGCAAACCTCGGAAGCTGTGTTTCTATGCAGCGCTGAGGACGAACATATGATACAACAGGCAAGTTCTCCAACAGAAGATTGGCAAAGTTTGTCAAACCACGTATGTTGCCATGAAACATTTCTGCATCAGCACATACACATTTTCTAACCACATCATCTTTTTTGAAACATTCCTAACAAGCTCTGTTCAGTTCTGCCTACTCCTAAAATTACAATTTCTCCTCATCCAGGCTACATGAGAGCTGTCATTAGGACCTTATCAATGCAGATCCTTTGAGCATGCAGATGGACAGCCTAATTCTGTCACCAGTAGCATCAGCTGTGGCAAATCGTGCACTCATGGTTCCTTAACCAATTTGTCATGGTACTTAGAAGCACACTGGGCCACACTAAATAGACAGCATTGGCCAGCTCTGCAACCTTCATTAATTACTGCAGAGTCATAACCTAGCATAGGTAGATGCTTTTCAGAGGGGAGCCACAGAGGTCAACTTTGTTTTGGAAACAGCCACCTGGACAGTCCATAAAAGCACAGGACAGCTAAGAAGGAAACACACATTCTAATTAACCACTAATGGCTTTCCTTTGTGTCAGACAGACTGTGCTGAACAAAGCAAACATGGAGCCTGGTGTATTTAAACAAAAACACGAAGCAGTGCATTGAGAGACTATAAAAGGAAGCAATATATAAGAAATCTCATTTCTGCATCCTTTTACAGTACCATCGAGGAAGGCACAGTACTTCATACAGCCACAGCGTCAGACCTGTTGAGCTCTCACAGTGCTGTAGACATCCTAAGAGGCATAAGATGCTCTGCAAATGACTGAAATTTCTATCAGCAGATAACTGTAACAGAAAAAAACAGTCACCTTGGTTCCCACAATCAAAGAGGTCACATCAGTGTGTGAAGACCGTCAGGTCTTCACTGTCACAATAGTCATTGCCAAGTCATTGCTGGCAATCAGGGATGCTGGTACCCAGAGTAAAGGCAGAAATAGCAGGACAAAGTGATAGGGCCTCCTAGATACATGGCTACATCTTCTCATATGGTATGAGAGCAGCTACGAGCACAGCCTGCTCAATGACTTGCCCCCTCATGGAAAGCCCCCAGCCGGACTGCAGAGTAGCCTAAAAACTATGCCCAAGCACTTAACATCCTGGGAGATGGCCTCCAGACCCACTCTGAGATCACACAGGGGTGCACTTGAGAAAGTCCTCCAGATGTGGCAGCACTTACACCTCTGAGTGCCCTTTGGAGCAGGGATTGTTCCTTGCTATTGGCTTGTATCGGGCTTGAAGCCTCTGGATATTACTGTCATGGGAGTGATTCTTGGCCCAGGAAGGCCTGGGTTAGCTGTACTAGATGCATTTCAGTAGATGTGTAAATTCACTGAAGACATTATCATGGCTCGTTACAAAACAGAGAGCAGCCAGCTTTATCCACGCTCGTCAGTACAATCCCTGTATCAGGCACCACGTTTCATGCAGCAGAAGGAAAACAGCCGCCATGAGAGAATTTCTCTTCCACAAGTTCAAACTTAGAAGAGTTAAAACAAAAAGGGCCTCTGCCCCAGCTGCATAAATAAGAATATTTCCACTCAGAACAGGACTGAAATGGAGGTTAGATAAGCAAGGCCTTGGCAGTAGGAAAAACAAACAAAGCCAGTCCCTGCTACGCCCACTGAGAAACAGCTTGTTTTGCCATCAGCAGTTTGTCACACAAGACCTGCAAAGACTCACGGGCAGGCAAGACCAACTCAACAAGGTTTATGTGAGCCCAGCCAGGAGGAGAAATGGCTCCTGGCTAGGATTGCCTCAAGCTGGATGTTCCCAGTGGTGTGACAGGAGGGCAAGGCTGCAGCCAGTCCAGGCGGCGCAGCAGCAAACCAGTAGGGAGACATTCCTGGCCCTGGGCAGAAGGTTCAGCTGAAGGCCACCCTGGTTCCTGTGTACAATGTCAGTTGAGAACAGGGAACTAGTTTAATCAGACCATGCAAGTTCATGGCAATCCTCACTCCCCTCAAAGAGGCTTTCCTCTAATAACGGCCCATCTTGGTCTCAGGCGGTGGTGGGAAGCTTGGGTTCTTCTGCTGAGATCTCAACACTAAGCTGAAAGCAAGAGGTATACGGGACCTAGGCAGATGTCAGAGTGCTCACCTCCCCACACGTCTCTAAGGGATCCCGGAGGTCTAGGACAAAGGTCTGTGCTTTCCCCAGCACCCTTGCAGAAACAACACCATTCGCAGCCATGCGTGGAAAAGGTGCAGCCTGGCAGCCTTGTGCTGCTGACAGCGGCAGCGTGGCTGTGCTGAGCCCAGCTGCACCCACCAGCTACCTCTTCCCTCTGGGACAGCTTGGCTTTTACGCCATGGGGAGGCTGGCTGATGAATAGCTTCTTGACTGAAGGGATGATTCAGATACAGCTCTGGCGAGAGGAAACTCTCACGCTACAACAGCAGCGCAGAACACAGCGTCTGTTTGCTGCTCGAGTCTCCTTTTCTCTCCCACACCCCCCTCAGCTCTCTCCCCCTAATTTTATTCCCAGAGCCCAAAGATTGCTTTTAACAAAGACAGTTGAGTCATTTCCCAGCCCTGATGTGCCATCTCCCAAATGCTTCAGATGACTGATGTCTTAAGAAATAATCCAGCCTGTTCCCTTGCTGCACTTCTTAAAGCCGCTGAAATGGAGCAATTATACCCAATTTCTGTGACAAAGAACGAGAAGTCCTGTCATTATCACAGCTTCCCCTTGGAAAGGCGGCGGGTGAGAGGAGGAAATACATGAGCGGTGTCACAACAATAACAAGCTGATGCATGCCGCGAGCTGCAACCGGCTGTGAGTCTGCACCAGGAAGGTGTCTCTTCATGCGCAGAAAGAATAAAGCCCGTGAGAGAATCACCTGAGTGTTAGAGGAAGGCAGTGCTGTTTGATGATGGGCCCAAGGGAGCAGGGGTGACCATTTAAAGGTCCCCTTACTCTATAGCTGCCACTACACCCAGGGTGCACTACTGGGCTCTCTGTACAGACTCTGGAGGGATATCAGACGTGATACACTGGGCTCCCCATGCCTGGGCTCAGCAGAGCGTGGCATACTCAGGACCTCCAGGACAGGCAAGGCAGCTCCCTGGGGAGGTGCTTAACAGAGCATTACTCTGCCTCTGGAGTTTCAAACCAACACCTGCCTCTACAGGGACAAAATGCTGCCAGACAGCCAGCAGGTAACCTTCGTATGAGACAACAGAACATTTATCCATCCACCCCTATATTCACAGCCACCACAGGAGAACACATATGCCTTTGGCTATTATTCCCTTCCATACGTAGTCCCATAAGGGATCCAAAGGTCAACAGAGGAATGGCCATGCCTGTGATCCCCAGGAAACACTAGCATCTGTTGTGGATGTCAGCAAAGCAGTGCATGTAGTACCCCACTGAGCACTTCCATGGCTACCTCAAGCCACCACTCAGTGCACCCCCACCTCCTGATATCAGTCCCCGCAACTCTCCCGCACTTTCTCAGTCACTAAGTTTCTCACGCACATAACTGATCCACCGCTGCCTGGATCAGAGGATGCCTGGCATGGTCTAGCGTGCCTGCATTCACACGTGCCTCACAGCAATGATGGGTCCTTTCACAGGAAAAGGGAGGGCAGGCAGCAAGCAAAGTGGCTGCCAGTAGCATGGCTCTGCTGCTGCTCCTTAATCTACATGGGACTCATGCAGCAGTTTGGAAACCTCCAGCTTTGTTCAGCCATACTACAAGGCTGACAGATGAAGGAAGGACAGGTAGAAGAGACAAGGACAGTGGACAAGGAAAAACTCTCAAACCTGAGCTTCCTCACATGTCCCCTTGTGTCTGAATGCACAACTAATATTTAGAAGAACTTGGATGTTGTCACAAGTTTCAACATGTGGCTTGGGAAATCTTTCACTGAATCTGACCTCGCCCTTTGCAGGGGGTCCGGACCACTCCAGCTTTTCACTTCCTACTTTTCCACTCCATTTTCACTGCCCTCATATTCTGCTGCTCCCCACCATCCTTCTCCGTTTTCACAGCCTGTATCTATTCCAGACTTTTGAAACATAGGGACCAGTTACACCTCAGCCAGGCACTCTCCATCTTATGGCTATGGCTCTCCCCACTCCTTTCTCGTGAAGCCAACAAAGCCCCTTTCCCTGCTCACTGCTGCCTCCAGCCCCCAGCTCCAGCCAACATGAACATGTTACACACCAGTACAACCACTGCCAGTCACTGCTGCTCACCCTTTGCTGCTTTAAGCTCAAGCTAACGCAATATAGCCATGCAAGTCCCAGGCATACTCTCCTGCTCCCCTCTCATTAACTGCTGTGATTTGCTAAGGCCTGATCCTGAAAGTCCAGGCAGACCTCAGCTCTCCCTGTCATCCCCCTGCAGCCAGCCTACAAACTGCTGACTGGGTCCAAACAAAACAAGCTGATGAGCAACTGATGCCACACTTTACAGTGCTGAAATAGAAGTGTAAACAAGAGCAGAATAAAGGTATGAACCTACACTTTGGTGTCTGAAAAGCTATAGGCTATTTGTACTGTTGGCAGGAAACTGACTTTGTAAATAAGTCAGCATGTGCTCATGTTTACGGGTTTGAGCATAACCTATATCCCTTGGGTAAAACCCATGCACACCTTCCCAGCCACGGAGGACAGTGCCAGAGAGCAGCTATTTCAGGCATTTTGTGTCTTTTAGCAATAGGAATACCCTTGGATGAAAGTCACCATCACTCTGTGGCAGGGTCACTGACCCAGCCTTGCCAAAACCACAGCAAAGTTCTCTTTAAAGATGAGCGCTTCTCTCCCCAGAGCAACTCCCTGCCTCACACACCAGTGGCTGTCAACTCGTTTCTCTGTTGTCATCCGAAAGAAGGAATAACAAGTGAAAACCACAAACCAGGGTGGCCTGGGAAAATTTTGACAGTCTGACAAAGGAAAGCAGAGGAATTATCTACTTGTATATATCTTCGAATAAAGATTTCCCTGAAAAAACATCGTGACTTCCTCTAACCAGATGAAGAAAAGATGTCAGCTTGCATCTCATCAGATTTTCTGGTGTAAAAGCCAAACCAGGTATTTAGATGGATGATGCCATTCAGTGACAGTAATGTCCCTTTTTGCAAAGCACATCCTGCATTTAAACACACAGACTAAACTAAACCCACCAAAAGAACAGAGCGTACAGAAATGACAAGCCACCCACTCAACCTTGCAGATGCAAAACAACTGAACTCACAAGGAGGAAAACAAACGGGGAAGGCAGCCGGAGCACGACGCCTGGCTCAGGCAGCAGTGGTGAAGCAGTGGCTGTATCATGGAGGTGGGCGAAGGGCTGCACAAACACAGCCCCTGGCCTGCGGTCCCCTGCACCACCCTAGAGCCTCTCTGGGAGACGCCAGGCATCCCAGCTGCCTCCTGCCTCTACCATGCTTCTCTTCTCTGGCAACAGAGCACATTTCTCAACATGATGCATGCTTGCAGAGCTGCAGCGTCCCCAGACTCCCTCGAGTCCAGCGAGTACATGCTTGGCCCCTGTTAATTTGGGCACTTCAGGGAGCACAGCAAGACTGATCTGGGAAATGCAAGGGAAAGCTTGGGTGGGAATAGGATAGAAAATCTCAATAAAGGGTACAACAACAGCATTACATGCAATTGACACAAGACAGAGCAAGGGAATTTCCCTTAGGTATTAAGCCATAAAACAAATTCTGATGAGGATGGCCAAGCAGTGCAACAGGTACCTGGAGAGGCTGTGAAAACGCCATTCAAGTAGATATTCAGTAATCAACTAGATATGGCCCCGAGCAACCCAACGTGGCTTTGAAGTTGGTCATGCTTTGAGTGGATGGAAGGACCAGGTGATCTTCAGAGATCTCTTCCAACCTAAATTAAATTCTACAATGGTGTTTGATCACAAGTTACCACTGAGCATCAGAATAGAACAAGCGCTTGGGAATGGCTATTTACTGTATTTAGGAAGGGAACTGTGATCAGGGTGAAGAAATCAAAAGCAGGAAGATTTGGAAATACTCAGTTGTTAAAATAAACATGATCGAGTAGCTTTTATTGAAATCACAGACCAGTCCCATGCCTGACATTCCTAATATTGCTGGATGTATCCAGGATGGGAAAGGCAAACTGGGGAGAAATGGAGCAGAAACTTCCTCCCACCTTCAAGAGATGATTTTCCTTCCTACCGTCCTGCTGCTTGTGGAAGAGGTGAGGGTAAGGACTCGCTCTGGGAGGAGGCAGCTCCCTGTCCGGCACCAGCAGGTTCCGGCAGACAGGAGTGACCTCTCCTGGAGACTGCCAGCCCGGTAGTCCTGCTCCAGGGACGGCAGGAGCCCAGCCACAAGTTCTGGTTGCCTCTGTTTGGCCAGAGCATGAGAAAGCATTAGAAATCTCTGCAGGTACCCCAGTGCCAGCCACGTCCCCCAAGAAACACACCTCACAGGAGACACCCGTTGTCAGCCTGCGGAGAAAGATGTCTTTTGCACGCACGCTTGTTTTGTATTTGGCATGAACAGGACTACCTGATAATGGAGTGCTCTCTATTTCATCCATAAATACGGAGTTCTTTAAGCAGATGTTGGTCTAAAAGATATTTAAATCTGCGGGGCCCATTCCACTTAACCTGTGAAGCAGGGTGAAATGCAGAAAGGTGACTGTAGAGAACAGTGACAATTATTAAAAATAGTAAGCTAATTAGTTGCATAATTATATAATTACAGAAAAATTGGGGTTGGAAGGGACCTCTGGAACTCATCTCATCCAAGCTCCCGCCCAAAACAGGTGTGATTAGGTGGTCAGGTTGCTCAGGGACTTGTCCGGTTCAGTTTTTAGTCTCTTCAGAGACAGAGATTCCCCTTCCTCTCTGGGAAACGTGCACATCTTTTTAAGGGAACAGGCCTTATTAAAAAAAATTTTGGTCCCATATTTGGTGACATCACTGGTTTATTTAATGTAGATAACTCTATCTGTATATTTACATCAGGAGGCATTTTACAGCCTCAGCTGGCATTCTCATATAGAAACACCAATCTGCAAAATTAGTATTGCTCACAGGAAGAAGGTAGCTTTAAGAATGATACAAAAATGGTGGGCTTGGAAAGGCAAGGAGCATGCTCAGCTGTACAGGCCCACCTAGAAGACTGCCCAGCATGACAAATTCATTTGTGCAATATGGTGGTTAATACATCCCAGTCGGGATCATTCATACAGTAGCAAAGGTGGGTGATGGTTACGTGTGTACAGTGTAAGGCAGTCTCTTGCAAAGCAGCATTTCTGTGAGGGACGATGGCAAATCTGACTCTACCCAAGGGTCACGGTACACAGTCAGTTAAACACAATCCCTTAACATGATACTGTTGGTAGGACAAATGTGATTCTTGGACATACAAGCAGGAGAGTATCACGTAATAGCAGAAAGGTGGCATTACCTCAGTAGACAGTGCTCTTGAAACAGCAGCAGAAACTACTACACTACATGGAAAGAGAAATGTGTGGTTGTATGTCAGTGTTCACAGTTTAAAAACAACACAGAAATTGTCAAGAGTTCAGGAAAAACTTCAAGAAAGATTCAGCATCTGGAAAACATACTTCTAGCAAGAAACTTAAGAAGGTCAATCCAAGTTTATCCAACAGAAGGTCAAAAGATGACTTGAGCACTGTCTATAATTACCAGCACAAAAAGAAATGATTAATATTAGGGCTCTTTAATCAGACAGAGAAAAAAAAGCAGGAATATAATTTGATAAGGTGGTTGGAAACAGAAGCCAAGCAAATTCAGGTGAACTATAGAAAGCACTGTTTAACAGAAGCCATCAACCATTAGAACAATTTACCTAGGGATGGGGTAGAGCTTCCACGGTCTGAGGTCTTGAACTGAAGACTAAACAGCCTTTTTTTAAAAGATACATCGTATCTCAAGAAATGTTGAAGCAGAAATTATTGGGTGAGATTCATTGTCAGAACAGATAATCATAAAGTTCCCTCTGGCCTTAAAAATATGAAAAGTGCCCCGGAAAAATACTGAAGACCTCTGAAAGTGCTGAAAAACATCAGAGCAAGTTGTGCTGTGTTATGGAGGAGATTTTAATTACTATTAGAATTTACAAAAGGAAGTGAAATCTTTTTTTTAAAGCCATAATTTCTTTAATAAAGATGAAAAAAAACAGTGAGAAAACCCTTCATATGGCTGCCAACAACTGAAAGAAACAGAAAGGACATTTGTAGAAAACAAAGAAGAGGTCACAGAGCAGTATTCCTTTTCTGCACAACTTGAGCATAAATCCAAAACAAAGTAAATCCAGATTCATTTTGGTGCAACTGAGAGCACCTTTTAAATAAATAATGCAGAGTTTTGTACTCTCATAAAATCAAACCCAGAAAACAAAGAAAGGTGTAAAAATTACAATCTAGACATTGCTAAATGTCTTTGGGTATGCTCTGCCCAGTTTTTGAGAGCTGGCCTCATGCCTTGTGTTTTTGCAGAGGCTTTGTGGGTGCAGAATACCACCAAACCAGCCACTTTGTGCTGGTGCCAGCGATAACTCCCAGTTGCAGGCTGCGAGGGAGAGTCAAGCGGGCTGGCAGAGAAATGGCTGGGAAGCGTGCTGTTTTGATGTGAAACCAGATGGTGTTTCAGTGGTGTTTTGCTTCGAGATTTCTGGGTTCGCTCAAATCTAGGAAACTCAGGAGGAGGAAAACCATAGGCAGATGAAAACATACCCAGCTAACAAACAAAGAGTTTGCACAAGTCCCCCTGTTCACAGTCCAGGGAGAAATGTACCCTCGTGCCTGCCCGCTGGAGCTGCAGTGGGACCCGGAGCAGAGGAGCCATGCCGTGAGTGAGGACACGTGGACAGTGGGACATTTACAAACCCAGCTCCTCAGACATATGGGAAAGGAAACAGGAACTCAAAACAGAATAATGCTTTACAGAAGATGTTTTTTTCTAAAATAAATCCCAAACAACCACCAGCTGGTTCTCATTTCAGCCTGCAGATGAATAGATTTCAATCAGAAAAGCAGCAACAGATGTCTCAATGCTGCTCTGCAGGAAGCAGAGAGGCAACTGTCCGCACTGGACTCACCCCTGGGGCTTCTGACCCAGGAGGCTGTGCTGTGTCAAGCTGGCCTGGGGCAGGGGAGCTGCACCCTGCTGATGTCGGTTGCTGCTTCTTTCCCAGCCCCTGGGTGCATCCCTCTGGGGAGGCGTGGGACATGGTTGGGCTGTGGGAGCTGAAAGAAAAGGCCGTCCCTTCCTTTCACACCCTCAGAGCTGCTGGTGAGCCTGGCAAGGGGAGAGGGAGGCACAAGAAGAGAGCTGGCTTTGGGTGGCTACAGGAGGGAAGCCTTTCGCAGGTCCCCTGCAGAAGAGAGGACAGGTCCTGCGCTGGGCTTTCAGCAGTCTTTTGGCAACAGAAAACAAGGCTGGTCTGCCAGTTACAGGTTTTACCTACTCAACTCCACAAAGTTTGTCACAGCTTACATGTAAGGAAAAACGGCTGAGGGCCGTAGGCTCTCAGAAAGCATGTCATCTTCCTCCATGTGCAGCCAGCCTCCATATGCACCTTCCTCCATGTGCCAGAACCTCCCTATCTCAGCAAAGGAAGGGAATGCCCCCTGACACCAGCTCTGCACAGGCCCTGCTATACTTACTCCAAAAGCCTCTCCACCTGGGCTTCAAAGCTGTTTGGACTATGAGTGTTCAAGTTACATCAAGTGACAATGAAAGACAGGACCCCTGGACACAGTCCAGCCAGTGAAAACCAAACACCCCCTGACCAGGACTTACTGCCTCTCAAGCCACCATAGAATTGTAGAATCACAGAATCATAGAATGCTTTAGGTTGGAAGGGACCTTGAAGATCAACTAGTTCCAATGCCCCTGCCACGGCCAGGGACACCTCCCACTAGACCAGGTTGCTCGAAGCCCCATCCAGCCTGGCCTTAAACACCTCCAGGGATGGAGCTTCCACAGCTTCTCTGGGCAACCTGTTCCAGTGCCTTACCACCCTCACAGTGAAAAATTTCTTCCTAATACCTAAGCTAAATCTACCCTCTTCCACTTTGAAGCCATTCCCCCTCATCCTATCACTACATGCCCCTGCAAAAAGTCCTTCCCCAGCTTTCCTGCTTTTTAGGTACTGGAAGGCAGCTATAAGGTCTCCCCGGAGCCTTCTCTTCTGCAGGCTGAACAACCCCAACTCTCTCAACCTGGTCTCATAGGAGAGGTGTTCCAGCCCTCGGATCATCTTTGTGGCCCTCTTCTGGACCTGTCCATGTCTTTCCTATGTTGGGGGTTCCAGAGCTGGACGTAGTACTCCAGGTGGGGTCTCAGGAGAGAAGAGTAGAGGGGCAGAATCACCTCCCTTGACCTCCTGGCCACACTACTTCTCATACAGCCCAGGATGCTGTTGGCTTTCTGGGCTGCAATCGCGCGTTGACAGCTCATGTGAACTTCTCATCAGTCAGCACCCCCAAGTCCTTCTTCTCAGGGCTGCTCTTGATCCATTCTCCACCGAGCCTGTATTTGTGCTTGGGATTGTCCTGTACCAGATGTGGGACCTTGCACTTGGCCTTATTGAACTTCATGAGGTTGGCATGGGCCACCTCTCTAGCTTGTCCAGGTCCCTCTGAATGATATCCCTCCCCTCCAGTGTGTCTACCTCAACACACAGCTTGGTATCATCAGCAAACTTGCTGAGGGTGCACTCGATCCCACTGTCCATGTCACTAGCAAAGATGTTGAACAGCACCAGTCCCAGTACTGACCCCTGAGGAGCACCACTCGTAACTGGTCTCCACTTGGACATCGAGCTGTTGACCACAACTTTTTGAGTGCTACCATCCAGTCAGTTCCTTATCCACTGGGTGGTCCATCTGTCGAATCCATGTCTCTCCAATGTAGAGACCAGGATACCGTGTGGGACAGTATCAAATGCTTTGCACAAGTCCAGGTAGATGATGTCAGTTGCTCCTCCCTGGTCCACTACCGCTGTAACTCCCTTGTAGAAGGCCACCAAATTTGTCAGGCATGACTTGCCCTTGGTGAAGCCATGTTGGCTGCTACCAATCACCTCCTCTTTTTCCATGTGTCTTAGCAGAGTTTCCAAGAGGATCTGCTGGGCCATCCTCAGCCATGGGGGTCTGCCCAGCAGAGCAGCAGCAGCCTGGGCAGCTTCAGCTGTGAAACCAGCAGTGAGAAGCCAAGAAAGTAGTGAATTGGCTTTGCAAGATGGCTGCACATTTCCTGCATGTCTAAGGACCACCCCTGTGCCAAGAAGGGGACCAGGAGGCTAGAGCTGTTTTTGCAGAGCCTGCAAAATCCTCCCTCCAAGGGGGTCTATATGAGGAAGCTGCACCAGGCAATTAGTTGCAAGAGGGCCTTCGTTTCCTTCAGCCCTTGAGGAGAAGGCAACAGGTGGGTTGAGGTTGGGATGGGACATATATGTGCATGCTATGGAGGTAACCTCGTCCTTTCTGAAGTCTAGCCTGCCATTCCTGCTTCATGGCACTCTTCCTGGGGCAGCTGGCTTTAGGGGTGCTGCAGCGTTGTTTGATACCTGCTGGAGCTGGGGTCAAATAAGGAGAGGCAATGCAGGTAGGGATTAGCACAGTGGGTTCATGGCAATCACCATCTCTCATGAGGGTGGGCTCCTGTGTGCTTTCCAGCCATTCTCACCCATGCCATAGTCAGCATCCTTTAGTAGTAAGCTTAGATCATAAGCTTCCTGGGATGGACGCCACGTGAATTTGTATATAAAACTGAGGGAGAGCATATACATGCTTTATATAAACACATATCAGAGTAAGGAACTCTACCACAGTTAATATATCTGCAGGTCAACTACAGTCCTTATTATGATTGCAAATGATTTCTCAAGTACAGTTCTTCACATCAAGGAATGTGCATTTTAAATATCTGTAAGGTATCGTGCACAAATACATCACTATGTAAACACTACACAGACACACGCACCCTGTGGTTACATTTACCTCGTGCTCTCTCCTGGCCAACAATCTTCTAAAAGCCTGCACACTTTCAGCCATCCCATTCCAAGACTTGCTAGTTAATGGCACATCAGCTTGTTGTGACAAATCAAGAGGACTGATTAGCTTTTTATGATTCTGGAAAAGCAGGTTATGGTTTCTCTGAGACTAAATAGTCCTGTTTCTCTGACTGTTCCTGCCACCGAACAGCTACCTGGCACAGAAAGCTGACAACCCTGGTGAGCATGGAGGAACGTGAAAGGAGCAGGCAGTAATTCTTGTACTTGTTTAGAGCTCGACTAAAAATAGAGGTTCTTGAACCTGTTTCACTATAAAAAGCCTGCATAATTCAGACAAGTTTTACCAGTAAATTGCATCTATAAAGGAAAAATCCCGCAGCCTTAAAAGGTCTCTTGAAGCCCATCCAAACCAGTGTTCTGTCCAAGTGCCCTGTACAAGAGAGCGGAGGAGAGGGTGGGACAGCAGATGCTAAAGGCAGCTCTGGTCTGGTGGGGAAAGAGCAAAGTTTGCCCCCCGCCTCCAAGCTGTGCCTGCCACCGGGACAGCATGTTCAAACACTCTGGGCTCAGGGCAAGAGGCAGTCCTTTGCTTACTCATTTCTGTACTGCCACTCCCAGTACATGCGCACACTGTGTACTGCCACTACCTTGGGAATTGACTTCTACCAAGGGAATTGCAGGAAATGATGAGGAGGAATCTTTGCTTTGCCGGACTGCAGTACAAGCCTTTTAAGAGAAGTTCTGCCCCTGGTTTTATGCAAGTGTCCAAAGAAAAAAACAAACCTTAAGTGCATGTGCAAAAAAAAACACAAACAAACAAACAAACAAACAAACCCCAAATACAGCCCCCAGATACACAGATGTGACTCCTCTGGTTGCTCAGGTAAGACCTCCCCTTTGTTTCTGCAACGCCATGGGTGTAAGGAGTTGACATTCTCCATCAGTCCCCTGTCTTTGAGCCTCATTTCTGTTTTTCTCTCCCTTTATTCCTTAAGCCCCTGCTTGCTTCCTCCTTGCTTCTCACTGTCTGCTCTCAGTATTTCCTCAGCACAACAGCAGAGGCAGTGACCTTCTGTAGAAGACGATGTAGTCAAAGGTGAACTCTGGCAAAGCTCATCCCCTTCTCATTTGGCCTATGAAGAGTTTCCCCACAAGTACTTGGTTTTAATTCATCAGCTTTCAGGTGTGCAGAGATGCTCCAAACGTTAAATACACTACATACATTCAATGTCTTAAATGCCCCATCATGAGGTGAGGAGCAGCACCTATCCATGAAAATATAGATGGGAGAATACAGCTGAGCCAAGATGAAAAAAAGTATGTGTTTATTCTCCAGTCAAAAGCACTGTGATGCTTTTAGTAGCCATGAGGGCGCCCAAGCTTTACTACATACACACATACCAAAACTGACCTCCATGGCAAACCTGCATCAGACTAAGTCCATCTCTGTAGTGAGGAGGAATGGCTGTGACAAGGCAGTTGGCACTTCAGGCTGTGAAGGCAGGAGTGAATGGGTAGAAGGTCATCTCTGTCACTCAAACCTGTTGCTGGGGCCATTAAATGGCCCTTCCAGCTTTCCCTGCAACCAGCTGGACTGCTCTCTGGCACTCTTGGCACCAGCCCTACCTGAGATGGAGATGCTTTCATCTCCATTCACACCAGGGATATTTATTGAACTAGTAAATCAGCAGCAGCTTCGCCGAGGCTCCAGCTGGCACAACAGGCAAGGCACCACGGCGGGAAGCCTCCGCGACAGCGGGGCAGTGAGCCAGGGGCAGCTGCCCCCTCCATGGGACTGCAGGTACCGGCCCCGCTACCCCTCTTGCTCTTGGCAGCCTGGGCCCTGTCCTTCCCTGGGTGGGCTGCCGTGGTGCAATGCCTGGAGGCGTGCGAGGGAAGATGCTGCTGGGGTTTCCCACCCAGGACTGCAGAATCATCACAGAGCCGGGCGCATTTACAGGAGGCAGATGAGATTTTTCCATTAAAGATCCACCTACAAATAATGGGGGAAGCCCAGGCAGGGAAAATAAGCATGGGGACATAAGCATGGGGATATGAGGGGGGAGAGGGGGATTACTGGGCCTGTTAGAACTAAACTCAAGGGAAACATGCCAGGGCCTGAGAGATGGTGGACTAGCATGGGCTCTTACTCTACCAATTCATTTCAGAGAAGTGATAGACACCTAGGAATTATAGAAACACCTGAGTGGGGCCTGGTAGGAAATGGGGCCCACACTCACAAAAAGATGTTCAATCCGTTAACTCATCTGAAGTGCATCTATACCAATGCACGCAGTATGAACAATAAACAGGGGGAGCTTGAAGCCATAATGCACCAGGAAAACTATGACATAGTGGCTATCATGCAAACGTGGTGGGATGCCTCACAAGACTGGAGTGCCACAATTGAAGGCTACAAACTCTTCAGGAGGAATAGACAGGAAAGGAGAGGTGGTGGAGTGGCTGTGTATGTCAGAGAATGCTATGAGAGCTCAGAAATTAAGTATAGTGACAACAGGGTCGAGAG
>VZSZ01011837.1:173603-184803 GCA_013398815.1 Ibidorhyncha struthersii | reverse complement strand
TGCAGACCCCGAATCCAGTTCCCGTCCGTCACTGAGTCCAGTTTGGGACTGCCCCAGTGCCACCACTGTCGTGATTGTCACCCTGGGAGTTTGACATGGTTTTGTATATATTTCATTATTTCCTTTTATTGTTAATATTTCATTAAAGTAGTTTAGTTCCTTCTAAACTCATAAGTCTCTTTTTCCCTCCTCTGCTTCTCTCTTTGAAGAGGGGTAGAGGGGAGCATATGTCAGTCCCATCTGGGGTCCCCCACGTCCCCAGTGGCCGATTTGGCCTAAACCACGACAGTGTCTGATGGGGACGAGTTTAGTGCTTAAGAAGAAATTGGATAATTTGGTGAACTTGATGTTATGCAAATGATAGAGTTTTCACAGAAGATGCAAATCGGATTACTGTCCTGCTGGGGTCAAGCGCCCAGCTCCCACGCTCACAGCCTTAGTGTCAGCTCGCAGGGACAAAATCCGGGGGAACAAGAAGCTTCAAGAGCACCTGAGAAGCTGTTTGCAAGGGAGGGCTGTAGGGGCACACAGAAAGGGCTTTGTTTATTTATTTACTTACTTAGGGTTTTTTCCTTTTTCTTTTCACCCCCTCCTTGCCCATCCCTTGTATCTTCTTCAGCTGCATCGGGCCTAACGTTTGGGGTGGGAGGAGTTTAGGAGCTGGAGCTATTGAAAATCTTTATTAGTTTTAGTAATGAGATTTAGTAATGAGTTTTAGTAATTTAGTTTTGTAGGTTTCATGGCAAATGGTCATTTTACATGAAACTGTGGAGGCAGAGGGGTTTTTTTCCCTAATGCAGTTTCCATGTTACTTAATGTGTTTGGGAGTATTTAGAGCCTCTATTTGTAGTAATACCGAAGTTAAAAGTTTACCTAAAAGCTAAAGGTCATCTTGGTATTGCTGCGTGGAAACTTTCTGTATTACTTTCTTTAAAGAAAGGAGGAAGAAAAACAAAACCACAAACAAACAAAAAAAAAAAACCCACCGGCCACTCAGAAAGTTTGTTCATTAATTATTTTTGTGGACTTAATCCTGTTTGTTTAACTAGAAAGGGTGATTAACCGAAGTGCTCTGTTACAGGCTCCAGCAACCTTTGTGAGTTTAGATCTCGGGCGTTTTTCAGCTGGGTGCTTTTTCCTCAGATGGGGTGGTTCGGGGTTTTTGTTTCTTTGAATCCATAGCCTGGAAAGAGGGCAGAGACGCCTGCCTGCGCTGCGGCACATGGCTGGAGGCTGAATCCTCACTGCGGATGGGTTGGTGGTGATCCTGTTCCGGCGGGAAGGCTTGTGGATGCCGGGGGATGCGCCTGCGCTGGACGCCATGTGGACGCCAGCCAGCCCGGCCCTGACATCACGGAAACCTGTGGCATCCTGCGCCCGCCGGCGGCAGAAAGGGGCCTCTGGCGCCGGCAGCCCCCCTCTGCTCCCGCCGGCAGCCCCAGGCTGTGACCCGGCGCGCCGTCCCCCATACCCGCGAGGAGTGCGTTGGGTCCCTGCAGAGGAGATCCCCTCTCGGGGGGTGGAGGGTGAGCGGGGAGGTGGCGAGGAGCGGCGTGTCCCCGGCGCCTGTGCGGTGGTGGTGGGGATGCTGGTGGTGCCGTGTCCATGGGGAGCAGAGGCACAGCGAGTGGCTCTTCGGGGAGGAGTATTCAGAGCTTTCACACTTTGCGGTGTGGACTTCACATAAATCCCTTATCATCTTATTGTATTGGTTCCTTTTTCTATAGTGTGCATCAGAATGTAAATATAACCTGTACTTGGAAACATGTTTTTCCATTACTCGACCCTTCTTACTGGTTTCTGTCACATAAACTTTGGGGGAAAAAAAAAAATATCAATCTGCTTAAGCTGATAATTTCTGTGTATATTCCTCATCTGAGTTTTGGAGGAAACCTCCAGAAAAAAATGTTTTCTCATTCTGTAAATGAGACTTAGACAGATACTCATTTCTGATTTAAAAAAAAAAAAAAAGTGTATGTTCATGCTGGTAGGAGGAGTCTCTTCACAAAGCTGTGGTGCCTGCAGGTTTCGGAGCAGGGCCTCGGCAGTTCTGGGTTTGGCCCATCAGAGGGGCCGTGTTCTGCCCATCCTTTGGAGGCGGCCGCAGGGCAGCGGCAGGCGAGGAGCTCCCCGGGAGAGCCAGCCAAGCTGGGGAAGGAGGACACTGGGGTGGGACACGGACCCCCACAGCTGCAGGGGCTGTACATGGGGGCGAGGGTGCCAGGCAGGTGCAGCAGCACGGTGTCGTGGAGTGGAGCGGGGGCGACCCCGAGCTGTGGCGATGGCGGAGCCCTGCCAGGGGTGTGGGTCGGGGAGCTCTCGGGGGCTGCCCCCACCCTGAGCCGCAGGGCCAGCAGCCGTCAGTGGGCGTCCCTTCTCCGGTAACTGGGGTGACGGAGCACTGCGGGAGGGTGAAAGCTGCTTACCCGGCTGATGATAAAGTGTTCTTCCATCACTGTGAAAGGGCTTAAGAAAAAACTCTTAAGGAATTAGTTAGAATTCCCTGCAGTATCACTGACGGTAAAGAGCTCAAAATGCCTGTCGTGGAGTTACCTCCCCTGCGCGAACCTCATCAGTAATCGCCAGTCGGTCTCCTCCTGTCCTTAGTTTACTGCATACCATTAAATTATGTTAAAATTTAAGTAGCAATTGCTAGATGATGACTTTCTGGGCTGTGGTCACCCTGCGGTAGAGTAATGTACCAGAGGTGGTGTTCCGCTGGGGATACTCGCATGCATCGATGTCGCAGACCAGTAACCCCTTCACACAGCCTTTGCTTGCCTTAAGTGATGTCTCGATGGCCCCACAGCGCAGCTTCGACTTGCAGGCATGGAGGGAGCGCTTCTGCCTTCTGTAGATCAGATGCCAGGGGTCGTTTCGCTTAAGAAATGCAGACCGTTGGTAGTGGTTCCCTTGGAAAGCACCCGGCATGTCCTGCCCAGCACCGTCCTGCCATGGGGACGAGGGCAGACCCGCGCTGGCATGGTGGCGGTGAACCCCTGTCCCCTCCGTTCGCTGTCTGCCTCGTGGGCTTTGCTGCTCTCAGCTCTCAACCAGCGAGGCAGAGGGTTCCCTGCCAAACCTCTCACCACAAAATTTTTGAACAACTTGGATCAAGTCTGTCAGGTCATTTATGCAGACAGACTGTGGATAACAACTGAGTTTTTCTGGAAGGGGAGACTGAATTCAAGTTCCATAGACAACCTTATTTCCAGCATTTCTTAACTGTAGAAGAACACTTTCAGGTTTTATTAATGGTCCTCTCTCATGACGAGGGTGTAATGTCAGATGTTTCGTGTCCACAGGAGAAGAGCCTGTCTCATGGACAGGGATTCCCTAATGCTTTAACAAAAGAGCCCACTATGGCTATCAGCAGCGTCTCTTGAATCGCGCAACTGACAAATCCGACTTCTAGCTCTTGTTAATACAAAATACGGAAAGAGAAGGAGCAGGCTTATCTGGAATACTGCTGCTTGGCTATGGGCTTGGAAAAAATATCTCCCCCCCCCCCCCTTTTTTTTTTCTTCTTCAGACTTACAGAAATTGCAAATACTTTGAATGCTTTAGGACCACAAATGCTAAATTGACCTGTACATACTTTACAGTTCAGGCAGAAGTTAAAGCTCATATTTTGATACTTTGACTGTATTATTAATATTTTCTTTTTAAAAAAAAAGTGATCCAGGATATGGGAGATCAAGGCTCAAGTTCCTCTTCTGCCTTGCTTGGATCAAGGTCTAAAAACGGTGCCCTCGCTCCTGTGGACACGTTTCCCTCTCCGAGGGACTCCTCTGGCCGTTTGCAGAGCTGGCGGCTGTGCGGCGCAGGGTTGTGTCCTCTGCCCGCTCCTCTGCAGCTCCAGCAGACCCGTACCCGCTCTGCCCTGTGGCACACCAGGCTTGGGGCACCGCGACCAGTCTCATGGCCTTCTACGATGGTGTGACTGGATGAGGGGAGGTCAGTGGATGTTGTCTACCTTGACTTCAGCAAGGCTTTCGACACCGTCTCCCACATTATCCTCACAGGCAAGCTTAGGCAGCGTGGGTTAGATGAATGGACAGTGGGGTGGACTGAAAACTGGCTGACAGGTAGAGCCCAGAGGGTTGTGGTTAGTGGTGCAGAGTCCTGTTGGAGGCCTGTGACAAGTGGTGTTCCCCAGGGCTCAGTACTGGGTCCAGTCCTGTTCGATATATTCATCAGTGACCTGGATGAAGGGACAGAGTGTACCATCAGCAAGCTTGCTGACGACGCAAAACTGGGAGGGGTGGCTGACGTGCTGGAAAGCTGTGCCGCCAATACAGCATGACCTGGACAGGCTGGAGAGTTGGGCAGAGAGGAACCTAATGAAATTCAACAATGGCAAGTGCAGGGTCCTGCACCTGGGGAGGAATAACCCCGTGCACAGGTCAGGGGCTGACCTGCTGGAGAGCAGCTCTGCAGAAAGGGACCTGGGGGTGCTGGTGGACAAGAAGTTGCCCATCAGCCAGCAATGTGCCCTGTTGGCCAAGAAGGCCAATGGCATCCTGGAGGGCATCAAGAAGAGTGTGGCCAGCAGGGCACGGAGGTCATCCTCCCCCTCTGCTCTGCCCTGGTGAGGCCGCATCTGGAGTGCTGTGTCCAGTTCTGGGCTGCCCAGTTCAAGGACAGGGAACTGCTGGAGAGGGTCCAGCAGAGGGCTACGGAGATGCTCAGGGGATTGGAGCGCCTCTCTGCTGAGGAGAGGCTGAGGGACTTGGGGCTGTTCAGCCTGGAGAGGAGAAGGCTGAGAGGGGATCTCATCAACGCTGATCAATATCTAAGGGGCCGGTGACAAGAGGATGGGGCCACACTCTTTTCAGTGGTGCCCAGTGACAGGACAAGGGGCAATGGGCACAAACTGGAACATAGGAAGTTCCATCTGAATATGAGGAGGGACTTCTTTGCTGTGCGGGTGGCAGAGCAGTGGCAGAGGCTGCCCAGAGAGGTGGGGGAGTCTCCCACTCTGGAGCCATTCCAAACCCGCCTGGACGCCGTCCTGTGCCACTGCTGTGGGTGCCCCTGCTCTGGCGGGGGGTGGGACGAGGTGATCTCCAGAGGTCCCTGCCAGTCTGGGATTCTGTGGCTGCAGGGGCACTCTCCTCCACCCTGTCCCCTGTCCAAATAGGGAAGGACCTATAGGAATGGAAAGAGGTTAACTTTATATTTTATATTTTTCACCAGTTTTATATACTTAACTGTGTTGGAGCATCTTGCACAATTATCCATATCCCAGAAAAGAACTTCAGATTGTGGCTTCCTTTACTCATTTTTGTGTATCCAGAAGTTGAGAATAATGCCCAACTTTGTAAAAACATTGTGCTACTGTAGATGCAAATTCAGTGTTTGTGTGATCTTGTATATGATCTTTAACCTCTGGCAACTGTTGAGTTTTCAGCTCTGAAGTATTCATTAGTCATTATTATGTACTGTTTGTTCTTTCATAACAGCAGAAAACTAGTAAAAGGTAATGAAGCAGAGCCAATTTGCTCTTAGTTGGAAAGTATTTATTATATGAGAGGATGTAACTAATATTCATGTGGTTTAACCTGTGAGGAATGCCACTAAGGCCTCTCTCTGTTACTAAGCCAGTGCATTGCGTCATTAAAAATGGTATATAATTTTTTTAATACTTGCTGTGATTTCAAATTCTCAGGGATTTGAGTACAAATAAAAAAAAAGTGTCTTGCATTTCAGTTCAGAGTCTGGAAGTATTTTCTGTTGTTGCTGTAGCACAACAAAGTTGTCCTCCAGTGTTTTCTCAAGGCAGGGCTCCACGTTCAAGGCTCCCTGTTACTCATCGTTCGTAAATGTGAGCTAGCTTATGCCTGTATCCTATTTGAGACGGTTTATTTTACTTTTGTCTTAACCAGTTTACTATTTTCATTAGCTGTGTAAGAAGAGATCTTACTGAAGTGAACTGCTGTAGCAGTTAAAATGAATAATATGACGTGCCAGCGTGTTTTTGCTGTGTTTGCAATAAGCGATTACTGGATGTGTTGCTTTGAAACAGTAAGAGTTGGGTATGTTTGCTTTACGAGATTAAATAGTTACAACTGTTTTCTAATTATGGTAATTTCATAGAGCTATCCAAGCAGATAAGATCAGGACTTGGAAGCCAAAACTGATTTGGAGCAGTAAAGCACATGGAGAGTTCGGACTGCATGTTGTTTAGGGACCACAAATGAGCTCTGTTATGAAGTTCGACTTCACAGGCTGGGTTTGGTTAATATTTATCTCCAAGATAGTGAAGAAAATGAGCCAACCAGTTAAACTTCATAAAGATGCTTGATTATTAGTTTGTTGCTAATGGACTCTGTGATTGCAGGCTGCAGGTGGTCCCTTAAGGCAGCGCCGCCCTTGCGCTTTTGGATGTCACACCTTCTGTTACATCCATGAATGTCTGGTGTTCTGCAGGACGGCGTGTTTCTTGCAGTGATCGTAAATTAGACACATCCCACTGCCAGAAGATTAGCATAGAGGAAATGTCGGTCTCTACAGATGGGAGCGGTGCGGGCTGACACCAGACCACCATGGTCCCGGCTTGCGCAGCTTGAGGCTCACGACACTGCTGTGAAGGGCAGCTCGCTCCCTAGCCTGCAGGTGACGCTAGCTGGTTCAACAGCATGTTATCTTTAGGAAGAAAGGGGCATCTGTACGGGGACACTAGTTTCCATTCTGCCATGTGGCGCCCGTGCCATGACTCCGTGGGCAGAGCCTGCCCTGCACCGTGGGCAGGACGGCACGCACCACAGCCCCGTTGGCTGGAGCACCTGGGGAAGCCGCTCGGGTATCCGTCCCACCGCCCATGGTTCGTTAGAGTTGCACGCCTTTAAACAGAGAGAGCTTCGTCTTGAACTTGGGTTTCTGCAGCTTAGTGCAGCTCCCAAGTTCCTGTATAACAGTTCTCCCTGAAAATTAAAATAAGACATTTAGACTTCTTGGAAATTGAAACCTCTCTCCTGAATGTTGGTAGTTGTAACCAATAACCATTTTTTGTATGTTTAAAACCATGTTAGTAGTTGTAACCAATAACCATTTTTTGTATGTTTAAAACCATGTTAGATATGTGTCCTATTCAGTGCTGTGTTTGGTGTTGGACAATCATAGAATCACAGAATAGTTTGCGTTGGAAGGGACCTTAAAGGCCACCCAGTGCCACCCCCTGCCCCGGGCAGGGCCACCTCCCCCCAGCCCAGGGTGCTCCCAGCCCCGTCCAACCTGGCCTTGAACACCTCCAGGGATGGGGCAGCCACAGCTTCTCGGGGCAACCTGCGCCAGGGGCTCACCGCCCGCGCAGGAAAGAATTTCTTCCTAACATCTCATCTGAATCTCCCCTCTTCCAGTTTAAAACCATTGCCCCTCGTCCTATCACTCCGTTCCCTTGTAAAAAGTCCCTCTCCGGCCTTCTTGTAGGCCCCCTTCAGATACTGGAAGGTCTCCCCGGAGCCTTCTCTTCTCCAGGCTGAACAACCCCAACTCTCTCAGCCTGTCCTCATAGGAGAGGCATTCAACCCTCTGATCATCTTCACGGCCCTCCTTGGGACCTGCTCCAACAGGTCCATGTCCTTCTTATACTTAAGAAAAGCTTTCTCAGCAAAGCTTTCTCTTAATAGTTTGTAAATCTGTAAAATCAACTAGTATTAATGTAAGCTTTCACAGTTTTATCAAATACACATCAAAGGAAAAGTATATACGTATCCCAGTTGGGTACAGTCTCTGGGTTCCAGGTGGTTTTTTTAGCCATCTGTTCTGTAGTCTGCTTATTATTTATTCTTTCTATAAATTTATTATTTTTTTCAGTTACATTTTCCGTTGGGTCCTGCTCCAGCTCATGCTCAGTCCTTACTGATGGTAGCCAGTTTCTAAAGCAAGATTGCCACATATCACATTAGGCAGAAAGCGGCATTAATGAGCTAACTGAAGTGCACAAAGATCCACAAACACCTATGTGGGAGGGAGTATTTACTTTTTTCCTTTATGTAGCAACACTTGTCAGTAGCTTACCTCAGAATGCTTCACTGAGCAGGTCGGTGCCCAGACGTGTTTCGATGATGGGGAAGCTGAGGTACGGAAGAGGAAGTGACTTGTCTGAAATCACTCGGAAACCAGCGGCCGTTATCTCCTTCTTGCAAGTCTAACCTCGCTTAGATTAGAAATGCTGTCATTGACTGAATTTGCTGCGTGGTCTGTAAACAGCAGTATACTGTATTCCCGTCGGCGCTCACGAAGCGCTGCCAGGCGTCCCGTGCCCCTGTCGGCACTGGGCTGGCGGCTGTTGGCCACTGGACCGGGGCTCCCTCCTGCCGCCCTGTGCCGCGCACTCCTGTAGCGGCGACTGCTCGCAGCCCCGCGTGCCCGCGCCAGGCTGCCGTGGGGAGTGGGGTCCCGGAGGCGTCCCCGAGCCGGGGTGTGCTGCCGGCAGGGCGAGAGCTCGCTGCCCACTTGCCGTCCCGCGCCCGATGGCCCGTGCTCAGAGAGTCCCTTGGTCCCTTCCCTGCGCCGACCGGCTCTGTTGCTGTCACGAGAAGGTGGCTGCTAAATGCAGGACGGATTCCTGTTTGCCTTTTGCTCAGTGGAAAGCTGCTGCGTTTCAAATTTTGCTAATCTTTAATTCATTGCCTTCAGCTTGATGTCCTAACGAGGTTATTTGCATGGTCAGGAATGAGGAATTTTGCACCCGGTCATCAGATCAGATGACAGTTTCCCTCTACCGTGCTTTGAAAGAAATATCTTTAGAGACCTCTTTACAGCACAGTTAATTATGTAAATCAATAATGACTAAAAGCATGACTGCAAAGGTTTATTGTCTCTATCGCTTTCCAGAGTTTCAGGGTACTAGCAGCAAAAAATGAGTACGATAGGAGAGCTATCCCTGTTACTTCTTTTTAGCTATTCTTCACTGTGGTGTTATGAAGTTTTAGAAATCTTTACAGTAACTGTGCCCATCTCCTGCACGCCCGTCTGCCACCCACCCCCCGTACAGGGGTGGGGAGGACGCTGTGCCCCCCCGTGGCAGAGCACCCGAACCTGCCGGCGCCAAAGCCTGCAGAGAGAGGAGCTGATTTCTCATTCTGGTGGAAGCAGCTGGTGGAAAGCAGGCCGGTCTTCCTCTGAATGGCCGTGCGGACAACGTGGCCTTTGTGCTGGCTGGGGCCGCCCAGCGCCGCCGAGGCAAAAATAACAGTGAATCGCTATTTCAGATTTTTAACGTGTTCTTTACCCTCTGTGTTTGCACCAGTGCGTACCTGATTATTTCAGGACGTTACGCTTTTAAAAAACTGAAGTAGTTCTGTAGCTTGTGTCCATTAACGCACAATATAATAAGACACGAAATACAACTTGTAGGGAGTCAGTATCAACACAGAGACATTGGTAGATGTGTTGTTTGCAGTGCTGAACATAGTTAACGCAGAGAAAATTTATTAGGACATTATTGAATGCGTGTTTAATGCAGCAGCAAATCTATAAATACTGTGAATTTGATTTGGTGCATGAGCAAAAAAGCATACGTTCTAGGGGTTTTAGTATGGTAATTGCATCTACTGCTAACTACTTAGTATTTAAGATACTTGCATTACACAAGACGAACACTTGAAATAGCGCAATGGACTTACGCGCCCCCTATACGTGTGTATACCATAGTGTGTGCGTGTTATTTAAATACTTTTGTAAATAAGATACTGCATAAATAAAAATATCAGATGTGACAGCTGATCAGCATTCTGTCACGAGCTAACTGGAGATATTTTGTAAAAGTGGAAAAAACCCGCTTAACAGATAATTCAGCTTTGTGAACTCTTCCAACTCCCAGACAAGGAGATGTTTTGATCACCTTCATGGTGTTAGGCCCTCTTTGAGGTGAGTTGGAAGAGGTTATGTATGCTTTAAATGCCTAGGGACTAATTCATAGTTTACAAAAGAAAATATTAGCTCAAAGTATTTTGAGATAATTATTGTGTATTATGAGTCTTTTATGTGCGTAACAAATGATGCTCCCCGCATGGCTTACTCCTGTTCTGCCGGTTACCTCTCAGATAACAGCTCCTTTCGGAAATGACACGTCGGCATTGGTCTCGTTTGTGTTGTATGATAATAGTTGTGGCTACAGCTTTGTTAATAGGTGTTTATCTGTCTGTTTCAGGTTGTACATGCACACAAGCCCCACTTCATGGCTTTACACTGTCAAGAATTTGGAGGAAAAAACTATGAAGCTTCCATGTCTCATGTGGACAAGTTTGTTAAGTAAGTAGCTGGAAAGTTAGAATATGTAGCGGGGTATGTAGTTCTAAGCAGAAGTGATTAGATGGGCGCAGTATATAAACTTTGAAATATGTTTCAACTTCAGCATGTGGTGTGAGCTTGCAGAAGGAAGTGACTAGGCAAGTGTTTATGCTTTGTGTTCTTCAAGTAGTCAGGAAAAGTGAGAGTCTCCTCTGGCCGTGTCCTGGCAAGCGACTCCTGCAAGATACAGACTGTATGTCTCCCTTTTGTACCATCCCTGGGATGAAGGTCACTGTGCCCGGTAATCAAACAACGCCCTGTTTGGAGAGCACCTCCAGCCCCGCGCAGGCGGCGTACGGCCGTGCCTCTGCGCGGGGGCTGTGCTCGGTACATCCCGATGCCTTCGGACAGCGGTGATGCTTTTAGTAGCTGGTGACACTGAGAAACTGGTGGGAGCCGGGCAGCGGGTGGTGCGGTAGGAGTGTAAGTGGAGCACAACTGATGTACAAAAACTTACCTTGTAAGTTTTGGTGCCCGCAAGAAAGCTGGAGAGGGACTTTTTACCAGGGCATGTAGTGATAGGACGAGGGGTAATGGCTTCAGACTGGAAGAGGGGAGATTGAGATATTGGGAAGAAATTCCTGACTGTGGGGGCGGTGGGCCCCCGGCGCAGGTTGCCCCGAGCAGCTGTGGCTGCCCCATCCCTGGAGGTGTTCCAGGCCAGGTTGGACGGGGCTGGGAGCACCCTGGGCTGGGGGAGGGGTCCCTGCCCGGGGCAGGGGGGGCACTAATGGCCTTTAAGGGCCCTTCCGACCCAAACCATTCCGTGATTCTAAGTCGGGGTGAGATGTGGCGTTTGACCTCGACGTTTGGTCGGGGCGATCCTGCCGCAGCCGCCGGCTCGTGTGACGCAGGGCGCGGAGAGGTGAGGGCTGTTCTCTGGGGGGGGTGCGGGGCAGCT
>VZSZ01011837.1:161991-173005 GCA_013398815.1 Ibidorhyncha struthersii | reverse complement strand
TGTGTCCGAAGGGCCGTTGGGAGTGCCACGGGTCGGGGCCGGCGGGGGGTCATCCCCGCAGCGCGCAGGCAGGGCGCCGCGGCGCGGGAGCCTCCGTCCCCGAGATTCACACCAAAATGAGATGAAGGGCTGTGGCTGCTGGGTGGTGCGGGGGACTCTGCAGAACAGGGAACGCCAAAGCGATAGAGCACCTCTGCCTCTCCCTTTATGGTTTCAATCTCTTCTTTCTCTTCTAGAGAATTGTTATCAAGTGATGCGATGAAAGACTACAACAGAGCTCGAGTTTACCTGGATGAGAACTACAAATCACAGGAACATTTTACGGTAATTTTCTTTCTTTCACAAGTTTAGTTCAACAGATGGTGAATCGAACTGCTTGGGGTTTTTTGACTGGTGTGGGGGTGTGAGCGGTTTCCATCGTGATGAGGACTACGTCTTTACTAAGAGTGCTTACTTTGTAGGACATGTAAATGCTGATCTCGCAGAAGCGCATCCATTTAAAAATGAGTAGACTGTCAGAATGCACAGAAAGCGTTTCCTTATGTTTAAAATGATTGTCTAAGGTTTTTCCGCCCCTAGCAATTGATCTTGGCAACTGATCCTCTGATCTTGGTGGATCAGAACTGCCTTCCATTCAAGCAGACGGGTTGCTGTCTGACAGTGCGAGGTGGTGCCAGCCCTGCGGGGCGATTCGCTGCCGACAGGGCTTGGCGAGGGCTCGAGACTTGTGTTACGCATCTCTAGAGGTGATTCACAGGCTCACTCGCCGGTGGGATGCTGAGAGGAGCCAGAGCACAAGTTTCCACTAGTACGCGAGAGATGTTTAGGTAAATGGGCAAGCGTGTGTGCAGCGTCGCCTTTTATGCAGAGCAGAAGTGATTGTATGGTCGTTGCCGTGACCGTGCAGTGTGCGAACACATCTGCTGTTTGTCCTGGGGGTTAGCGCTAGGCCGTACAAGAACGAACGGTCCTTCACAGAGGTGACTCAGGGACATCACCCGTCTCTGGCCCTTCCCTTTCCCCGGGCCACTGCTCGGTGTGGTCGGCGGCTCCTGCCAGGCTCCCCGGTGCGTCCTGGGGCTCCGCTCCCCACGTGCGAGCTGGTGCTGCCCGGCGGGCGAAGGCAGCGGCTGGGGCGTGCAGTCCAGACAGGGGAAAACCAGCCCCCCCACACGCACACAACTCCTGGCTCGGTAGCGTGTAACCTGGGGGAATAAGAACCGGGAAAGGTTTTTATTTATTCAATTTTTAATGACTCTGGCTAGGAGCCGAGGTAACGTGGAAGTGGAGGAGCGGTATCCAGATTTTTTTTCTCTTTCTCATCAAAGAGGAGAAAAACGAGATTATCAGCTTTACTGGGCCTTAGCGGGACAAATCTCACGTCAGGAGTGTTAAAACTGTATGCTGAAGGCATTCGGGAAGCCCGGGTGGATGAAGGGCAGCAGGACAGCGCTGCGTGTTTTAGAGCTCTTACAGCTCAGAACTGCCCCCTGATAAACCTGCTCACTGAGGAAGGCCCCGCGGGGGTCCCGTCACGGGGCTGTGGTGGACCTGCAGCGAGCGCCTCCGGACACGGAGAGAAGCGCTACCAGGGGCTCGGCACAACCTTCCGCAGAGGGTCGGACCGGGTAGTCTCCAGAGCTCCCTTCTGACCGAAGCTTTTCTGTGGTTGTGAGAAAAAGGGATAATCATCTGTGATCTTAATTTGGGAAACGCAGTACAGAAGGCTAATGCAACCTACAACGAAATAGCTATAACTTTTTAAAAAAGATGGCCGCAATACTTTATAGTATTGAAGTTATTTTATTTAACATGGGGTACAGGTTTTTTTGATGGTGGATAAAAAGGCTCTTAAAGAGGTTGCCAGCAATCCTAGACACAGAGCATGTGCCGTTTGTGTCTCTGAAGAACTCTCTGTTTTGCAAAGTTCCTAGTTCAGGAAATAACGTGGTTTCTGGTTTCACATTTTGGCATTATTTTCTAGGCACTATGTTTTCTTGCAGTATTCCCCAACCACCTTTGTAATTCTCCCTGTCCTGTCACAAATACCGCTTTGCCCATCTTCTTCTTCTCATCCCGTGTTTCCTAAAGCCAGGCCTTCCTGGAAGAAGAAGTTCTGTCAACATAATCAGTCAATAAAGGCGGGGGAAAAGGCTGTTTATACCAATATTATTTTCCATGGAAAATAGTCTAATCAAATGTGTGCTTTTATTATTTGATTAAATTACTCTCAGTTGAACTAGTAACTGTAAGGATCTCAAACGGGTTTGTAGAGGTGTCTGATGTAGCCCCGCGCGACAGGCTGCTGGTAAGTAATGCCACGCGTAGCAGTGCCGCTGTGTTCCGTGGCTGGGAAATGGCTCCGGCCGGCTCCGGTGGAGACGATCACAGGAGGGGGGTTCCAGGGGAGCCCTCGGATCTTCACAGGTGTGGGCTCATCTGTACGAGTGACCTGGCAGTGAGTGCAGAAGCGTTGCTGATAGCGTTAACACGTAACGTGGTCATTGGGAAACGACGACGAGAGTAGTACCGGGGTGTGTTGGTGAGGTGTCTCTGGTACGGCAGGGGCTCCCTCTCTGGAGGATGGATTTTTGAGGTTATGTGGGACAAGCTAGAAACGAGCTCCCGTTGCAGTGCTGTAGCTGAAGAAGGCCTTGAAATGTAGATAGTGGAGGAGGAGGGTAAGAAAGACAGTGATTTTGTCTCTGTACAGACATAGTGAGGACAGCACGGGTGTTCTGGCATCCAGTTCTCACGTCAGAATTTTTAAAAGTATAATGAAAAGATGGAGGCAACACATAGAATGATGCTTCTGTCTCTTTCTGTCTGTTGTTCTTTCCAACCTGTAAGAACCTTTTAGAGCTGAATCAGTTCAGTGCAGAAAAGGGGGGGGAAAAAAAAAAAAACCAAAAGATGAGCGATGATTTAATCACACTGTATATTACTAGCATTGGGAGAAAATGTGTGCTAGGGAAATGTTTTACACCTTCCTTGTTAAGAGTTTTAATAGCGGTGGCTTGGAACCAAAGCCAGAAAACCTAGAAAGGAGAGAGGATACACCTTCATATTGAGCTTCGTAAACGTTTGACTTCTTACAGTCTACTTTTTGGCACTTAATGCTGACAGTCCTCATACGTAGTTCATGAGACTGCTGTTGTGAATCAAAGATTGATATAGATGATTTTTTACACATGTGGTTTGAACTGGCAGTTCTTCAGCTCCTCCGTTCAGTCTTTGTGTGCGTATAACTTATGCGATGAATGACTGTCTGAAGAGGGGTTTCACCGCTGCGGTGTGTCCATTTAGGGTAAAGTCTTAGTCTTATCTCCAGTGTGGTTTGGCTCGCACAATGTTATGCGTCTCCCTGTTTCCTCATTAGTTCTGCTTGATTGCAAAGTTCTTTAACTTCTGTGGGCTTTTTTCCATCCCTTCTAAGGCACAGAATTGGCAGCAGATGGTAGCCCTGTAATTATTATATTATTACCTCTCTGTCTTTGCAATACAAACATTTATCACATATATTGTTGTATAATGCTATTTTCTTTAGAAATGGAGAAGCCCAAGTAGTTGCAGTTTGGCTAACCTTTACCCCTGCTGCTTTCACATCCCCTTTTCTAGCAGTTTTGGCATCACTTCTTCTGTAAGGCTCTCCTTGGCTTGGCTCCTGCAAAGCTAAATCGGATTTTGCTGCCCGTAGTTACTCAGCTTGGCAGCGTTAGGACTGACAGCGAGACCGAGAGAGCGTTTTCAGCAGCCCGTCCCTTCAGCGCACAGCCCCTCTCCTCCAGGCCAAGGCAGCTAGGGTGCATTTTACAGGTGTTGTGGAATGAAAGGACAAGGTGATAACGAGCTGTCTCTCGTGGAGTGGTTTGGTTTTAAAAACTCTAATAATTCACTACATATTAAGGATAAAACGGTTCATTTCGCATCATCCCAGACACAAATGAAGTTTAATACCAGGCATTTGTCATTCATGGTCACGTATACCAAATCTGGTATAAACCAGGCAGGTTTTAGGTTTGGGATTTGTGGGGAGAGAGGGGGAGGTGTCGTGACTAGGGAGAACGCTGAGGGTCGGTCGGTTGGTTTGTTTTGCCATAGTGATAGGATGAAGCTGTGTGGGAATTTGTTCCGCTCAAAACTTGCTAAACGACACACACAAAATACATCCCCGGCCCATGGGATGAGCAGCGAGGGTACGGCCGGGGGGACGTGTGGCCCCCGGCAGCTCGCGGCAGGTCTCTGGTCCCACGGGACGGTCACCGCGCGGTTGCAAAGGGAAGGGATGAGAGGGAGACTCCGATTTTGACTCTTGACCTAAGGCTGTAATGAAGGCAAGCGTGATGAGCCTTTGCAGCAGAGGTTTCACGGGGAGCATGGCACAGCACGCACAGGGAAGAAGCAATTCATATCACAGTTGAGAGATGCACGGTTGTCTAAAATTTAAAAATGATCTGAAGATTAATCTCTTGGCAGATAGCAGCTACATTAGAGCTAATGCTTCTCAGCTCTGGGAAGGTGACAGTGTCGGAGTTAAGAGCTCCCACCTGTTATGAATGAGGTTTGTGGGTGACAACCTTCGCAAGCGTAAGGATGGCTTCCCAGCAGTTTCAGATTAACTGAACAGGCAGCTCTGATGCTGTTCCAGTTGTGACTGGAAATACAGATAGCAAACTGGTGTGGACAGACTGATTCGTGTGCTAGCCAGAGATTTCCAGGTATCCAAACGGGTTGACAATGAGTTTTAAAATTCAGCCCCCTGTAAATCTCTGGTTAAAACCATTGTGGGTTTTTTGTCATATAAAATATAATCTTGGAGGTGGATCTTAATTTCTGTTAGAGAATGTGTAATTAGTGAAGAGAGAAGACAGATATAAAAAGACTGAAATAGGTAAAAGTCTGAGAATCTGAGAAATTCAGTACAATTGTATTTATTTGTGAGTGTGTCCAATGGACCTCACTCTTGATAAAGCAGGTCTGTGCAGCTGTATTGATTTTTCCCAGCGTCCGAGCATTTACATTCTCTGTTAATTTTACTTTACTCGATATATTTCATGTAAAGGGTTAATTATAAATCTTGATGCTTTTCTGTGTGAAGAGTTACTCAAAGATAGTTGGGTTTGAACTTTTACCTGTGGATATTTCTCCAATAGCCTAAGTTAATTGTGAATAAGGTGCTTTTATTCTGGAATTAGAGCATTCATACTGAAGCCGAATAGCAGTCAGAAATAAGTCGATGTTTTCATCAAATCCATAATTATTTTTACATGAAAACATGTCACTATAATCAGTGACATTTTTTATTGTAATTAGATCAGAGCCAGTTTTGTTTGGTGCCTGTATTTATTGATTTCTGGAATATTCAATTGAGGTTTTATATTGCATAGCAAATGCTTTTTTTTTTTTTCTTTCATTGGTAAAAGAAGGCAGAAGTCATCCCCCTGCACAGCTTTAACCATATTTGCTGTGTTGAACGTGTGCTTCAGTAGGTTGAGAGGGAATCTTTATTGCACAGAGTCAAATCCCGAGGGCTCCTGGCAAACCGGACTGGGAGCAAGCTTGTCACCAGCTCGTGCCTTCAGCTCTCTGGGGGCACGTTGTGGCTCGGTTAGCTGGTTTGCGGAAGCACCTGCACGGCGGGGCGATTGCTCTGCTTCTCAGTATCTCGGTGTATTTTTAAAAAACAAACAGAATCCTCAATTGCCTGTCTGCTTGCTCAGCCGGATAGATAACCTTGCAGTGACAGAAACGCTGCTGGGCTGTACCGCTGATGTGCGGAGGTTTCGGCTTGCTCCTCCTGGTAAGGGTGTATTGGACTGTTAGTAGTTCATTACGTAGCGGATTTTTTTTCAAATTAAAAAGACAAAAAGAGAGATACTTTTTGAAACTAACGTTTCTGACGTTAGGAAGGTGTGTTTTAACAACACCAGCGCCATAAACCACAAACATTATTTTGCACTGCTAATACGAATAAATTGAAAGGCGAGAGGATGCTGCGCTCACAAAGATAGATTGTTAATGGAGATTACAGCAGATAACCGTCCATTTTTTCTGGCAGGCTTTATTCGCCCACCCCCTGCGCGATCTGCGGTTGGGTTATGGGGCCGAGGAGCCTGCCGTGCTGCAGACAGCAGAGGCGTCAGTCCGTCAGGAGCGCGTGGGGCTCTCCTGACGAGCAGGTCTCTAGAAAACCCTCGGGAGCTGCCATCACGCCACCTCTTTGGTGGGGCACAAGTGCTTGGGTTGTGTTCGTGTTCCGCGGGTGCCCCCCTGCAGCGCGCTGGGGGGTATCCCCGTCCAGCCCTGCTCCCCTCTCCCTGCGCGGCGCTGTCCCGGCAGTGGGGCGGCGCTGGTCTTGGGCTGCGCAGCGCCCGGTGGCTCCATGGGGTGGGTTACACCGCCGGGTGGGCGCAGTACAGATAAAGTGAGGGCAAGCACTTTAAAAAGAGGCCGAAACGCTCAAATCCTGCAGTAACACAGAGGTTTTTTCCTTGGACTAGGTAAACCAGCACGTGCACTGCCATAATGTGTAGAAAATGGTTATGCTTTTTTTTCCTCCCCAATCGTTTTTACTTGACTCCATGCAGTCTGTACCCGGAGTTTTTCAGATGTAAAATGGCTCTTACACCAAGCCAGGTACAGCGCGGGGCGGCCTGCAGCGGGATCCAGGAGGGACCTTCGCTCGAGTCGCTGTCTGTAGCAGTAATAACCTGAGCTGGCGTGACGGGGAGGGCTCCAGTGGTGAGCAGTCGTCCTAAAAACACAGGTGGACAACATCTTATTCGAGTGTGTTATTTTACCTTAAAATTATATCTGCTCATTACTGAGAGAATAGTAAAGTTAATTTTTGTTAGATTAATGATATTTGAGTAATATTTTTGGTTGAGCTGAGTTCGAATAATTGGCCATTAATTGAAAAAGGAAATTGAATTGAATTTATCTTGTACATAAATCCTGTCATAGTTATTAATGAGTCTTAGAAAATATCGGCCCGTTCCCAGAAATGAATGGTGTACACTGATTCTTCTGAGCTTATTAGCTGTGGCAGTTTAGAGTTTTGTTAAATAAAAAAGATGATTTAGGAAGAGGGACATAATTGGATTGAACACTGGGGGGATTCACGTGCCCGATGAGTTCTCAGCCCCTTCCTCCATTAACAATTTTTCGGCGTTCTCCGTTTCTGCAGAAAGGCCGTTTTTCCCCAGGAGGTGGAGCTGGAGCACCGGTCTGCGCTGCAGGGGTGCGGGGCACCCACAAACGCCCGCTGCCCTCTGCGCAGCCCCCCGCACGCTGGGGGGGCCGGGGGCCTTCTGGCGCGGTGGGATGTCGGTCTTGGCTTTGCAGCCGTACATCAACGTGCCCTCTGCTGAGCGGGAGGCTTTGGAGCACGCTTCTTGCCAGGCTTGTCCTTCCCTGTAGTCGCTGCCTGAATTTTCGTCTGCAAATTACATGGGCCTCTTTCCACCTTCTCCTTTTTCCCTTCTCTGCTTTCTGTGGAATTTTATTTTGTACTTGAGGGTTTTTTTTATAATGACGACTTTGAAAAATATGCCAAGTTCGAGAAGTAGGACTTCATTTCTGGTCTTAAGCCATAGCATCGTAACAAACCCAAACCTTCCTGGTACTGAATGCGCATCTGCTGTGATTACAGCCCCCCAGCTCTTCATTTCCCTCTCGGCCCCGCCGTGGTCGGGGTGTCCTGTGGGACCCGACACCCTCCTCGCTAGTTGTGGGGGTGTCAGAGGTGACAGGACCAGACGCTCAGCTCCAGAGACCTCATCCTGCCGGGGCTTCCCGGGATCTCCTGCCCCAGTCCCTCAGAAGGCCTGGGCTTATTTCAGACTTCCTATGAGCAGTACGTACCCGAAGGACCGTGTACTGCGCAGCCCTGGGTTCCCCGCANAGGGGGGTTCTGCGAGGCAAGGTCACACCGCAGGAGGGGCGGAAGGGATGACATTCAGCTCTCTCCGGGGATTAACTCCCCTGAGGGTCGTCCTGGGAACCGTCCTCTGGACCGACGGAGGGTCCACAGGCCCCTTTCTAAGAAGCACGTGTGAAAACCTATGAGTGTTTTGCCATCACCAGCCTGCCCGCATCATTTCTCATCAAACGTTTCCTTCTGCCTCACTCTTTTTCCATTATTATTATTTCAAATAAGTAAGAACTTCTTAAACAAGTCTTGTTATGCAGGTTCTTGGGGGTCTTTCCCTTGGTCCCCAGGCACGGGGGGCTGCGAGACAGTGCCCGGGGAGGCCGTCCCGGGGGACGGGGCGCAGGTCTGCACGGCGAGTCTCCGGGAGACGCCGCCGAGGGAGCGGTGGTGGTGTTTGCGACCCGGATTCGCATTCAGTCTGCGCTTTCTGCCGATTCTGCTTCCAGGTGGAATTACAGATCCTTTTACGAAAAGGAATAAACCGGACTGAAGCGTTCGTTAGTCTTCCCTGCAGCCGCCCCGAGTGCCAGAAGCGGCTCTGCAGCCCGGTGCTCCGCCGGTGGTCCGCGCCGCGGAAAAGGGGCGTTTGAGCCGTTGGCGCTGAGCGGCGCAGAGCCCGGCGACGCCGCGCGGTGGCGGTGTCCCTCGGCGCGCGCCTCTGTCGCCGCGTTGGGTGTCGGGCGGAGCCCCTTCTCCTGCTGAGGGCCCGCGGGGACACCCCCCGGCGGCCCCTCGCGGGGACACCCCCCGGCGGCCCCTCGCGGGGACACCCCCCGGCGGCCCCTCGCGGGGACACCCCCCGGCGGCCCCTCGCGGGGACACCCCCCGGCGGCCCCTCGCGGGGACACCCCCCGGCGGCCCCTCGCGGGGACACCCCCCGGCGGCCCCTCGCNCCGGTCCTTAATGGCAGAGGCGCGTGCACGGGGCGGGCGGCGCACACTGAAGGTAATGCTGCTGCTTCTGACAAAGTCGTGAAAGAAATGGTTGTGTAAGTGTCGTCGTTTTGTGACGTGCACGTGTACCTGCAGCCACCTGAGAGGAAACCTCCCGCCTGATTTCTTGGGGAACTAAGTCGGCTGTCAGGGAATCGCCGCCGACCTCTTCGGGATGGGAAGTGGGACCTGAACGGTGCTGCCACGGCGGTACCTTCCCCCGGTTTTGACTTACCCTTTTTCTCTGCGGTTTTGAAACAAATCTGTAAGAGGTCTGTAGAGTTGCTCTGGCCGTGAGGAACTCCACGGCTTACCTTCCACCCGATTTCTGACCCTTCTGTGCAAGTGGAAGGGAAGGAATAATCACCAAACAGTGAGAAATTTCACAGATCAGCGGCCCGGCGAGGCAGCCCTGGGTCAATTCCTGTTGTTTACAAACGTGCCAGTGCTGCGGAGATTGGTGCCACAGCAGCTTCTCTAGACACAGAGCCATTATACTGTTGGTATTAGCTGTGGATTTACGATTTATATGGGACTGCATTTTCTGTGAGCTGTGGATTTTATATTCACCATTTCACATTGCAGTCGTTCAACAGACTACATATTTAGAAAAAATGTGGCATTATTTGTAAAGAATAATTATGACCTGTTTTTGTAGATATAGTATCTGACCACAAGGGGAAATTAACTATTTCTAAGCTTCTAAAAATTAAAAAAGACTTCTGGTTGCTGTTGGAAAAGTGATGCTAAAACAAACTTTAAAAAAAAAAACCAACCCACCCAACCAACCAACCAAGCACCACCCCACCCCCCCAGCCTGTGGCTGCCATGTAACACAGGACGTGCTGTGGTCGTTGGTCACCTGGGGCAGTGTCTCCGAGGTGCGTGACTCGCCCGCACTGGCGCGGCACTGAGCCTTGCGGTCACTGGTGTCGGTGTTCCGGCTCAGAACTTCCCGAGAGCTGAGGTAATTTACAATGAAGTGCCCGGGCCACGGGTGGCAGCCCCCATCCCACCGGGCTCAGCGTGCGAGGTGCGGGCGCACCGGGGGAGCCGCCACGGACACCCCACGGCCGGGTGAGCCACTGAAGAGCCGCCGTGGGATCAGACTGTCCCACCAGGCCCCCTGCCCTCCCTTCCTGAAGCTTTTCCGGAGCGTTGGCGGTTGTTGGTGGTTGGGATGTTGTTTCTGAAGCGGGCCCTGTTGGCACGTGGCATTTTTGGAGCTGGGGAGGAGGAGAACAAGCGATGGAGGAGAACTGCTCTCCTCTCGGTGTAGGGGCGCGATGTGTTTTTGTTTGATTCTGCCTTGTTGCGTATTTAATTATTGTGTGTTCTTAAAGTAATTCGTCTAAAGAGTTACAGGAAGAATTATTGGTTGGCTCAACGCATACATCAAAACACTAAATCTTCTCAATCATATTCCATTTATTTGACAACTCTGCTTTTGACAGCTCAGTGATACTGCGGAGATATTCCCAAGGCTTTGACTCAGAGTCCTTTACAGATTAGTATCTGCTGCCTGCTTTTTGCATGGCAGTTCTCAAGTTTTTAGCTTTTTTCCTTTTTTTTTTTTTAATGGTACATAATGCTTAGAATTTATTCTTTTTAATCCTGTCTTGAAGAATGAATATAATTCAGTTTGATACGTAAATTTGCATGCAAATAGTAAAGGATTTTGAGGGAAAACATGACTAATAGAAGCTTTCACTAATTGTGAATGGAATAAAAGTTCCCTTTTCAGACCTTTCTTTTTATATGATTTTATTTCAGTAAAGTTCCCTTACTCTTCTTTCTCAGTAAAGTCCAGGGGCACAGCAAATCTTGTCAGAGTGAAAGGAAGAAAACCTTCTTGGTAGAGGCGCTGAGAAAGGGCTCTGCAGAGCGAAGGCTGTCCTAGCACAGGCACGGGCTTCGCAGCGTCCATCGTGGCGTCCGTCCCCCTCCCCGGCACAGGAGACATCGATGCACAGGTTCACATCACTGCACCTGGCCTGTCCCCAGACCCCACACCGCGTCCTGGCCACCGGACCGGGGACACCAACGGTGCCTGACGGCGTGCAGTGGCGCTCGGCCAGTCCGTGCCCCGGTGGGCACTGGGAGGCAGCCGGCATCTTTCCCAGCCGGCGTTTGGTGGGGAGCGTGTGGT
>VZSZ01011837.1:126461-157933 GCA_013398815.1 Ibidorhyncha struthersii | reverse complement strand
TTTTCCTAATATCCAACCTAAACCTCCCCTGGCTTAACTTTAACCCATTTCCTCTCGTCCTATCATTTGTTGCTAATTCCTGTCTACCTCACCTAATTATCATAATGGCTTATTAATCTCGGGCTCAAAAGGCTGCAACCTGAACACTCTTGCGTTCTCCAAAAAAGATGCAGTATCTCTGTATTGACTCATTTTGTTGTGAAAGCAGCTGCACTTAGAAATCCCATATTTAAATATTGCCATTACTTACAATTCTCTCTTATGCGAATTGTCTTTTAAATAGCAGTTGCTGTGATGTTAGATCATTTTACAGCTTCCCGTCTCCTTGATAGCTGGTTACCAGGTCAGAATTTGAAGACCACTCACAGTCAGGGAAAGAACCAGCTGCACCAGCTCTGGATCCCGACACAGATGTTGTGTGTTCTTAAACAGAGGACAAACACCTCAGCGCTTCCAAACCTTTCCTTTCACAAGCTCACCCTGCCTGGTGCTTTGGTTTTGTTTTAATGTTGATGCTGGATGGAATCAGCGGACCCAAATCCCCCGCTGAGATACACGTGCACGGATACGAATGCTGTCAGATTATACCAATGTCGTCTTCTGACACACCGCTTTTCAAAGCAAGCCGCGCTCTCATCCCCTGGTTAATATGGTACATGAAAACAGATAATACACTGATGGACTTCTATGTGCATGGCGGGCAGGGTTTAAGGCATGAAAATAAAGGGCTGAGTAACATTTGAAAGGTATTATGGTATTGTGGATACCTAACGGTATTTTTTATATTTTAATTATACTTTTAGAATTGAAAAAATGTGTTTCCTCTGAAATCAGCAGAAAAATCTTAACATAATATAGAAATAAAGGCCAAGATTGGGCTGGGGGAGCTGGGGGGAGAGTTACGTACCTCTGTTTCAGGTGTTGCTTTATTGTATTTCCAGTTGGCTACCTTAAAATTGAAATATTGCTGAAGTGCTAATGGCTTTAAAAGTGGAATTAATGTTGCTTATCAGTGGGTGAGAGTGGATTTACAGTATACAAGCTACCCTGCACTTGCTTCCGTAAGAACAGAGTGTAAATCTTTGCACTTGAACTCTTATGCTAACTGCTTAATTAGATCTAGGTCCGTTGCACCTACTTTAGGCGTTTATCCAAAGTATATATTTTTCCCTACACTCGCCCTCTAGAGAGAGGAGCAAGGACCGCTCTCTGGGGGTGCCTCTCTTTGAGAACAGCGGGAGCGTACCGTGCGTCTGTCAGGTGCCTCAAGGGTGTATGGGGATGGAAGGGATGAAGAAAGTACTTTGGAGGCTGCTGTTTTCCATGGAAGGATAGAGTGCAGAACAGCTGCTCTGCTGTAAATTCCTTTTGACTAGTAATTTCTCCATGTAGACAAAGGTTATTCTTCTGTATATTGAAATTATTTTTTTGAGGGACAAAAAAACCCCCAACTTCAATGGACTTGTAAGAATGAGAAAAATCTGAGCTAAAAAAACAGAATACTTTGAAAAGACAAACTTCATTAAACTGCTTTGTGTCACTAAGTACTGATATGTTGCTCTTGGGTCCCTTTACAGCAGATAAATGTTGCCTTTTGGGCTCTCTAGAAAACAGTAGCAGACTTGAGGAAAATTCAGTGTAGTGTGGGGCTGTGTGGGAGAAGCACAGCTGGTTTTGTCGCTGACCGCAGGGAAGCGTCGCTTCAGGCTGGCGGTCAGGGTCGGTGACCAACGGGAAGGTGCCTCAGAGCAGCTCTTCAGGAAACAGACGCTTTCATAGGGAGAAAGTTGATTTTAGGTTGTGAGTTTTGGCAAACTCGAGGAGAGATCATTCTGGATAGTTTTGATCTGTCACTGGTGGTGGGAACGAGACCTTCTCTCCTAGGAATGAGATGCAAACGGGAGTTCTTCCCACTGCCACTGCCAGTACAAGCCACCTCTCTGTGTTGTCCTCCCTCCCTCGGCTGCTTTCGGCAGAGCTGGCTGTGGCACGGCAGCATCCTCCGCCAGCAGGGCAGGGGAGCGAGGGCAGAGCCACCGGGTGCTGAGCACCACCGCTTCCCCGGGGACCTCCCGGGCAGCTCTCACGCCCCTCGCCTCCAAGACGTTCAACAAGTCACTCAAGCTCTCTGCCTTATTTCCAGCATCCAAAAAATGGTGCTGATCATTGCCTCTGTGCTCAGATTTATTACCTTTCATTGGATTTTTAAAATTCACTAATATTAATACTTCCCCCCCTTCTTTTTAATCCCACAAAGTACTTTAATTACGTACATGTATATGCAGAGAAATGGGATCTGCTTTCATGGCAGCAGAAGCCTGGGTGCAGGTTTGAAGATGCTCTCCACCAGAGACACGTATCTCGTGTAGACTCCAGGACGTTATAGAATCATGGAATCGTTAAGGTTGGAAGGGACCTTTAAGATCATTGAGTCCAACCATAGAGTCCAAGTGTACAAGATGATGTGAACGTGATTTCAGCAGGACCTGAGTAAATCTTTTGTCCTTGCTGCAGTTGTACGTACACTTACATTATGTTTATACACTTAGTTCCCATGCAGTTTATGAAATAAAGAGAGCACAGGGCTATCATGATTGTTCACACTCAGCAAAGTGCTATATGAGAAGAGGTATTTGGAAGGTTGCAAAAGGACGTGTAGCTGCATCTAATACTGGGCACGTGTTATCATGGAGTAAATAAAATATATTCTAACTCTAGAGAGAAATGAAGGCAGGAGAGGTGTTAAAACAGGAGAAACAGCAACTTCTACAAGCAGCCTTGAGTCAAGATATCTTATCCCATGACTGTGATGTCCATTACGTCAGAACTCAGCAATAATTCTTCAATTTGATAGGTACTTCTCCTCGTTATTTACCAGGGGTTTTCCAAGTCTGGGAAACTTCAATTTCCATGTATTGCCAGATAGACTTGTTGGCTTCTTGTAACACGACTTTGGCTGGGTATCCTGTTCATTGGATGTCTGGAAAGGATTTTATCCATGGTTGGCTGTAGTCTTAGGAAGTCACAACAAACCTGAACCTCCAGGAGGACCAAGACTATACTCTGCATAATCCTAACAAATCAGACGGTGAGAATTATCATCTTTAACTTGGTTCCTACAGAGGCTGACTTCCTCATGTGGGATGACCTCTGCCTGCTTTCAGGTCATTTCTCAGACAAATGAAAGGGGACCCTAAGGCAGCAGATGAGCACGTGCTACACAGCAGTCTTCACCGCAAAGGTGGCCCAGGCTGTCACGGAGCAAGTTCAGGCTCCCAGCGAGAAATCTGTGTCTGACAATTCTCTGTCATTTAAACAAAACCACCCAGAGGTGGTGGGGAGGAAACCGCAGGGTACTTCGAGTACAGAAGACTCTAAGCTGTGTCTTGGGACTGTGCATCATTTCAGTCTGGATTAAACCCAATCCCTTAGCTTTTGTAGGCATACTAAAATTTGAAGTTTACTGTGGCATTTCAGTACTTTCAGTACAGAATCACAGAATAGTCAGGGTTGGAAGGGACCTCTGGGGATCATCTAGTCCAACCCCCTGCCAGAGCAGGGTCACCTACAACAGGTTGCACAGGACGGCGTCCAGGCGGGTTTGGAATGTCTCCAGAGTGGGAGACTCCACAACCTCTCTGGGCAGCCTGTTCCAGTGCTCCACCACCCTCACAGGAAAGAAGTTCCTCCTCATGTTAAGATGGAACTTCCTATGTTCAAGCTTGTGCCCATTACCCCTCGTCCTATCAATGGGCACCACTGAAAAAAGACTGCTCCCATCCCCCTGGCATCCTCCCTTCAAGTATTTGAAAGCATTAATTACAGTTTATATGCAGACAGCCTATCCGACAGAGCCAAACTGCGCATCTGAACAAATCCTGAAGCAGGCTGTGGAGCTGCAGACGATGTCACTTAGCAAATGTTCCTTATGATTTCTAGTGCACTAGAGGTCTACTTAAATTTTTGCTCTTAACCGTAAACCAACAAAATATCACTTGCAAAGTGTCCATAAAACTTCTTCAGAGATTGCACTAGATTGCAGTAGACGTTAAGACATTTTCATTTTACAGTGACACCTCTTTATACCGGCTGAGTGGGAAGGATGATGTTCCTCAGTAAGGACAATGGAGTGGAGAAGTCTGGAGAGGGCTATCTGAGGTGTGTGTCACCCGCAAAGCGTATCCAGAGTGATCGATATTTTCCAAGGGGCCTAGGACCCATCCTCGGCGTTTAGCCTTCTCCTGGGTGAGAAGTTTCAACTCATGAGCTTGTTCTCTGCAGTCCTTCTGCCAGACTTCCCAAACAACCCATGAGAGCACTGGCTAACCTCAGCCAGCTCTTAAAGTATTTGTTCTCTGATCTCCTGATGCTAATGTAAGAGTTAAAAATTTTAATTCTTTGACCTGGATCCAAAGCTGGTGCTTTTGTTTCTGATTGACAGAGATCAGCAAACCAAGAATGTTCTACTGAGTTGCAGAGGTTTAATTGGGAAATAAGGTGCTTTGCAGTGAAATCGAAGGACCCTCTAAACAGTGTCACAAAAACAGATGACTCTGCATACGCTTGGACCGTTTGTTAGTCGGCTGCGATTCTCTACTGTTATCCTTCCGGACTTGAATTTAAAAGCAGGCGTCTGTCCATCATAATACAGAAGACCGTATCGGGAGGGCTGTGTGCCTGGTTGCTGTGCCTGTCCCCGTGAGTCCGAGGGAGTCTCCTTATCCTGACTTTGCAGTGCTGCTGTCAGTAAGCCAGAAGCTGCTTGGCTTTCAGTTAATGTCATCACATAATGCTGCTCCTTTAATACGACCTTTAGCTCTGATACATAATTTGGAGAAATAGTCCTGCATTTACTTTCCAGTTAGTATTCTGGAGCATACCGCAGGAGGATGACTATCAGTTATTACTCTTCCAAGTATAGGACTTCATGAAGGCAATTTTTTAAAGAGCGTGAGCTATTAATTATCCTAAGAAAAGAATGTGGTACTTTGGGCAGCCCGTCCACGGAGTCACAGTTCTTCCTGGTCTCTGCTTCTTGTTGTCTAGGACGTGTTAAGAAGAACGCAGTTAAGAAGAACGCAGAATTTCCCAGTAAATGCTTCTTACTTGTAGATACTTCTCCCGTTTTGGTGTCCGCCTAGTTTCACATGAGCTGTCCTTTTAAGGAAGGGATTACTGCACTAAATGGCAAATAACAGCTATTTTCTGGTATCACCGATGACTTCCTGGGGACAGACATAAATGTTTTGTTAAGACATCACTCAGAGGTGTGGAGTTAGTCCTTGGTTTTGAGTTGCAGTTCCTTGACGATGAGAGTACTGGGTCAATGATTACGGCGCAGAGTGCCTGTAGCGGTTCCCTGTGCAGCGCTCGCGTGCCTCTCTGAGCAGGGGTCCTGCGAGCCCTGCCGCTGCCAGTCCCACCGACCACGTCCTCCTGCCGCATACGTCCCGTGCCCGATGTACTGTAAAACCCGCAGTCAATACTCTTCTGAGAATTAAACAATAGTCTTCCTTTGTCTGTGGTGATACGTTAGTGTTTGTGCAGGATCTCCATCGTCTTACCCTGGAACGACAAGTGCCGTCGAGACAGGGAATTCCGAGGCCCGAAGGCTGTATGTAAAGTGGCCTTTCAGGTCAGTACGTAACGTGGAAAGGAGGTAGCTCGATTCGGACCGGAGCGAAGTCAGCTGCGACAATGCAGACGCCGTACCTGCCATTTTCATTGGCTGTTGGAGAGGCAGCACATCCTTAAACTGCCGCAGTGAAAGAGGCATCAGGGCAGCGGTCCGCCGGCCGGGTCCATGATTCTCCCATCCGGCCTCTGCCAGCCCCCCTCAATAGAGGCACCGGAGCCCAGAGCGGTGCCGCTGACTGCGGAAGATCCTCCCTCCCACGCGCTCGTCCACTTCCGGCTGCCAGAACAATGTTTTGAAATTTATGGAAAATTAATTATCAATTACAGATGTGCCCTGGTTCAAGGAAGGTAAAAACAAATGGATGCATTTACGACGAAGGACGTAATCCGCTTTACGAAACGGATTGTCTTCTGCTCTGCTCCTTCCCTCCCTCTCCATCTCCTCTCTCCGCTCCCCCCTCCCCCTCCCCTGCGCTGGATAAAAGACAGGCCTGATAAAGTGAGAGGAACAAGATTGGTTTTCTAAGGGCACCGGGCCCTTCATGATCAGCTAAATCATGGGCTGTCTGGCGCTGGGGCTGGGTGATGACCTGCTCCCGCGCCGTGGCGCTTGCACCCCCCTGCGGGACGTTATGATGTGCACCCGGGCGGCTGCGGGGGGCTGCAGTGAAGGTGAAACTGTCATATCGATCTTTTTAGCACTAAAATATGAGCCACTTTACTCCGCTCCCCGATGCTGTGATGTGAAAAATAATAACTCGGATCCAAATTAAAAATATTGATCTCTGGAAGGTGTTGAAAGTAAATAAACACCTTCCGAAGTTTTCGGGTCAGCCAAGAAATGGTATTCAGCAATAAATGTGTCGGCATGTCAGAATCCAGGGTTCTTGATCTGTTTTTCCTTTTGAATTGATTTTTCATTACTTACTTCCTAAAAGTGTTGGAATTTGGTCCTCTACCGTTAAATCCCAGTGTTTGGGCAAATTATTTCTTTGGGGCTTATGAGGTGCTCCTAATCCACTCGCTCATTGATTGATTGATTTTTGACTCAATAAACTTGCATTACCCTTGCTTTATTTAAGGCTTCCATCATAATTTTTTGTACATTTAGGCTTGACTTTTTTATTTCCTTCTAACAGATGAGCTGACATTGGTCTATCAAACATGTGGGAAAACAATTGCCACAAGGTTAATTTTATTGCTAGCTCCATGCATTTTAAGTAGGTGCCAGGTATTTTCCACTACAGGCTGATAAATTGCAGCTGAACCACTAAAGCGTAAGAATGAATAGAAGCACTGTAACAACAACAACAGAAACCCCATATAAATGCATCCCATAGCATAAGCATTAAAAGGATTAATTTTGCTTCATTGGTTTAACTTCCTTTTACATCCACCGAGAAATAGGTGCGCAGTAATGTAATGAGCTCTTTAACCGCTGCTCTGCTCGTGCTCGAATGCCGCGGTGTTACCAGTTGTGGGGGTGTAGGTGTTGCTGAAGAGTGGAAACAGTAAAATGCGGTAACGTGCATTTTCAGAAAAGTCCTTTTGTCTTACGAACAGGCCAATTTACTTCTAGATGTCAAGCGTTCGTCAGGAGCGGGTACGTCGATGTTGCTGTTCTCTGCCAGCTCCTATGAAGCTGCTTCTCAGCGCTGCCACGAGAAATGGCAGAGCGCCTGCTCTGCTCTTGGGGACGGCGGGAAAGGAACAGTTGCGGTGAGAACGAGAGTAGCTCCTTCCATTCACAGAGGGGGAGAAGTTTGGTCAGTGTTAAAAAAGTGTATCTCAAAGCCCCCTAAGCAAGTAGGTCTTTGCTGCAGAGCCTTAAATGTACCCCGGTTTTCCTGGAGTGGGTACTCCGTCCATTGCGAATTCCTGTACACGTGAGTTTGCGTTTGACAGTGTTCCTTTCCGAGATTTACTAGCCAGCGCCTGATGGTTCAAATAGAGTTAAGCTCATGCATTTATTGTGTTTAATACAAGGAGACGTGATCAATTAAGAGGACTAAAGCTGGAGCTCCATAAATTACTTTACAGAGCTGATTGCGTTTCAGTCATTGTCCGCTTTCCTGCGTAACGGCATTTCATCAGCCAGTTTCTGCTTTTGTCCATGCGCATCTTTTTAAAGTCCAGAGGCTCCTTGGAGGTAGCCAACGGGTATTTTCAATTGAATTCTCTCAAATGTATCTGTGTGCAGGAGTCGGATTAAAATTCCTGGAGTTCATACTTTCTTTTTCCCCCCTAAAAGCCTGTGTCTGCCTGCTGGTCGTGTGGCTTCACATGGAAGTGCGCTGCCCGGCTCACAGCTTCGTCATGCATGTACATAACCATAAGACCCGTGTATCATCGTCTGTTCAGCGAATACCAACCTAAGACAATTTCTGCAAGTTTTGCATTTTGGATAGATTTTTTTTTTTAAGTGTCATAATTAAAAGTAGACGATAACAAAAAAAAGAGGGGTTGTGTGCAAAGGGGGGCTGTCAAAAGATACGGTGTATTCTTCTACTCTAAGAACGTGAGTGATGCACTGTTTGCTCCTGTGTCAGGAGTCAGCGGCGCTTGAGATCCCATCCTCGGCTTTAGTAATCTTTTGTGAGGTGCTTCATCGCGTTGGGTCTCTTTGGGTCTCATAATCGACGTGACGGATCGCATTAACAGAGAGCACCCAAGTGTTAATTGGCTGGAGCTGCCAAAGGGAATGGGGGTCACACAGTGACGCCCGTGAAATAACTGTGGTGGATGTCCTTTTCCTCTCTGACTCTCCTTTTCCGCTCCTGGCACACAGTTTTTGAATCTCCTCTATTGAGCGCTGTAGGCTTGAATTGAAGTTCTACGATTGAATATTTTTAAAGAATTTCTAGGGACGATGTAAGCACTCTCGTGCCCCAGAGCTTCAGGGCACGGGCAGTGGTCTTCCTCCGGAAGAGAGCGGAGGAGAGAGGGGAAGGAGGTGGGAGGCCCTTCACGCTGGTTTTGCTGGGCAGCAGTTTCTCTTGCTGTTCATAAACCTTTGGCATTTGGAGGGATGTGTGTATACACGTGCACATGCACGCTTTTTTAATCGTAGCAGTGGGGTTGTCGTGATCTTGTGGTGGCCGTAGCTACTCTGTTCCTGGTGATTTGGGAGCAGAGACCGCAGATGAAGCAGCAGAGCCTGAAACGTGGCTGGGTTTGAGCTCTCACGTGGAGGCAGCTTGCTGGCCATTGCCAGCTCGCGGATGGCTTACCGTGTCTTGGAGAAGCCATTTTGTAGCCTGCAGTACGTTTCGTATGCTTTGAGAGCACTTGTGATGAGGGGAATAGAAAAAAAAAAAAGGGAACAGGATTTTTACTAATGTCAGTCTTGTAAATGCAGTTTGTAAACCTGGCATTTTCCTGTTCGTATGTGCTGAATAGCAAAGATCCTGTGCTGATTTCCAGGGACACCTTCTGACTGTCGGTTAACTGATATTTAAGCTTAGGGTTTGTTCATGAAAGGTCCACTGCAGTAATCGTAAAAATTGAAAAGGAACAGTTCTGTAAGAATGTAGGCCAAGAAAACAGTAAAATAGTAAAACCACAGGTTCAAATGCTCACTTAGCAATGTAGAGATGGAGAACGAGAAAGAATTAATAACAGCCTCAAAAATGTTGTTCTCCTTCATAACTTTGCAGTCATTATCCTTTGGGCATATTTGACGGCTGTGTCTAGCACAGTAGTCACTTAGACTTTTTTCCTTTCCTATTCAACAGTATTTCCAAATGGAAAAAACGAATATTAGGTATTTTCTGACCTCTCAGGAGAGTTCATCATGCACCGGGCTTCAGGAGGTGTCAAGGACAGCATACCGCCTGCTCACCATGGTTCAGTGGCCTTCGAGCCTGGAGGAGGACCGGGATCCCACCTGGGAATGGGCATCCTTTCGGTTTGTACATTCAAACTCATGCAGCAAAGTCAGTTTTGAAGAAGGTGCAAACTCCTCCTTTTTATGGGGGTGGTATAGAAACGACTCGTTTGAGTTCTCGTGGAAAATTAGAATTTTCATTTTTTTCCTCACCCAATAATTTGCAAAACAGACTGTGAATGATTTATGTTCCAGTCCCGAGTGCAGTGGAATTGCGTGATTTTACAGTGGTAAAGTTCTTGACAGGAGCAGGATTTACCTGCTTTTTTATGTTTGGCCACTGACTTCTGTGGATCACTGTTTCATCCGCTCCTTTCCTTGTGAGTGCCTCGAAGGAAACGTACAGGTGACAACGGCAGAACTTTTAATGTCTTTGGGTTGGTTCCTCCTCAGATAAGCAGCGCTGCTGAAACCCAGGGCGTGAGCACGTCTTTCTGAAGGTGGCAGTACTGTTGTCTGAAAGTTGGTCTGGGCAGTTCGGAGAGGAGCAGCAAGACTTAGCTGGAGCTTCAGAAAATACAAGCTGTGCAGGACTGGCAGTGCAGGGTGTGGCTGGTCTAGGCAGGAGAAAACTGAGGGAGCAGAGGGAATAAACTTTTGCCCATATTGTGCGAAAAAAGACATAAAACAAATTAAAAATAAAAAATCCCTTCGATTTTAGAGTGGAAGCTTCCAGAGCAGGTCGTGCCAGCCGCTGTTGGGGATGACCTACAGTTGGTCCCACTGTGGCAGCAGAGGAGACACCCCTGGGCCAAATCGCGCTCTTTCCGTGGATCTGTTTTATCTTGAAAATTAGAGAGTCCCACTATGTATTTTCAAAAATCTTGTTATTTCATTGATGAGAAGGAGAACTTTGAATTTCATCATCCTGACGCCTGATAATACCAACTGATTGGTTTAAAGCGGCTGCAAAACAAGAACATCAGCGGCTGTTGTAAGGCTGTGTCATTGCCTTAATCGCCTCACATTATCCTAAGCAAACTTCTACTGGTTCTGATATCTTTTTAAAAAAGAAGTCAGTAGCTGTTTAACTATTACTAGCTGTGTTCAATTTGTCCCTTTAAGATCAGAGTTTTGGTCAGAATGTCTTTAATTCAATCACTTGTCACTAGACTTTCTTAAGGAGTAAGAAAAATACGTCGCTGACATGTTGGCGAAGGTTTGACCAAGCTGTGTTGTGGCTGAACCGTATATCAAGGGAAAAGACAAATATGATTGAATGCTGTGTCACAGCACCACATGTGGGAAACAAATATTCTGCAAGGAATCTATTGGTGAACAAACTGAAAAATTGTTAAGCTCTTAAAGAGCTTAAAGGCTTGTTAGCATTTTTTGACAGAAAACCACTGAAGCAGTGAACATAAAAAGAAAGAGCAAAAGTCATAATGGCTGATTCCGAATTTAGATCGGTGGTTCTGTTCAACGGACTGTCTCTGTACGGATGCTCGCTCCTCTGGCTGGAACTGGCCAGGAAACGTCTTCTGACCCCGTGAGCCGTTTCACTCCGTTGCCTGAGAACTGCTCCAATTACTCGATTTTCAGTTGTGCTCAGAGAATTTATCAAGTTACCTTTTGTCAGAACTGTAGGAAAGTCTTAGTGAGACAGAACAAGTTTTTTTTTATATATATATATAAAATACTGTTTTCCTTCGGGTGTTTGGATGGGTTTTTCTAACGGGGCTGAACCCACAGTGTTTGGGTCTAACACGACCATCTGCTCCTGCACCAAAGAGGTTCCTTTGTGACGCAGCGGCGTCTGCCGGGAGCCCTCCTGGAGGAGCCGCCAGCGGGGGGCAAAGCCCCCCTTACTGCATGTTCTAAATGAAGCAAATATGCACAGGAGGTGTGAAGATCAGATGAGATTAATAATCTGTTAATGCACTTTGGTTTTGCTTATCTTCTCGCAGGTTGATAAAAGCCTGGCAGAAAAAAATCCGCTGATACTGGACGTAGTATTAAAAAGAAAAGTTACTTTCAAACAGAACAATCGTGAGTGTAAACAAATAGCAGTCAACTCCCAATAATGTTGGTTTTGTTCCTAGTGACCAACGTTATTTCTTTAAAAGCTTATCAAATGAAATTTTAAAGGCAAAATGAAGTTGAACACTTTTCCTACCTTCAACAGTAAAGATACGTTTAATAATTCTGAATTAATCTGTCAGTTGTGGTAAACTTTACCGGTGCTTTCTTTATTCTTAAAGCACCAAGATTGCTGATAATTAGTAAGCTTTGTAAAGCAAACACAGGTCAACATGTGCATGATAAATGGAGCTATTATTGTACATCGGGAAACAATTAATTTGTTGCTTCATACGGTCTGATGTCCATTAACATGCCCTACTAATAACGCAGAGCAGAGAAGCTGTAACAGAGTGTACGCGGGGTTTAGGTGATGTACAAAGGAAAGGATTCTAATAATCTATTCAGACGCCTATGTGAAAGTAGTATTTTTCTTTCTTTCTTTCCAGCCAGCCAGTAATGAGTTCTTCCTTTGGCCGGTCAGGTTGGGCAGCTGCCGTCAGCCTTACCGTCGCAGGGTCGCTCTCTGCTCTGCGGGGAAAGGGAGCAGGGTCTCTCTTGCTGCACATGCAGGGAAAGTTGAGGAAAAACACCTCAGTCCTGCCCAATTCTCTTACCACGTTACTTCTTTTTAATATACCTTCTATTAATTCAATTAGCTGTGGAGTCAGCACTCACTTCTGAGTTCATTTGGGGTGCTGCTTAACATGTTACTATACGTTTCCCAACTTAATTTTAAAAAACCTCCAAAAAATGTCTGATTTCCTCTTTAAAGTGTCTTGGAGAAAAGTAACCTCGGACTGACATGTACAGGCTTATCGTACGCTATGGCGATAGCCAAGTCTCTGTGCCTCCCGCTAACCTGGGAAAAGAACGGCTAAAGCAGTGTTTGAGAATACCAGGGGAATCCCAAAGCAGCAGTGGCGTCACTGCTTTGACGTGCTTTCTGATCTTTTTTTTAAAGATAGCAGTTTGGTTCTGTTTTGATGCAGTAGCTTTATAATTTAAGGTTTTCATAATTATCAGAGCAAAATGTAATTAACTCACAGTAATAGTCAGTGTTTTTCCAGATGAAAAGACAAATAACCAAAACCAAAACCAAACCAACCCATTGAGTGTAGTCTCCCGCTTCTGAACATTGTCTTCTGAGTTTTGGATCTGTAGCTGTTATTTCAGGAGAAAGCTATTTTTAATTAAAGCAAATGGAAGTCAGGACTTTAATTTGACCTTCGCCTTGCCAGTGGTTCTCGCGTTTCGGGAGTTAGCGATGACGTACCAAGCCCACAGTACGTGACTCGATCAGCTTTCCTTAATTTTCATTTCAAAGTTCTGATTGTGCTAGTGTTAATACATTTAATTTAAAATGTTAAACTTCTATTTAGTTATTTCTTTTTATTTTCTTCATTATTGTAAAAAATTGTAATAGTCTTTGGTTACCCTTTTAGGGTTCTTTTAACAGTTCATGTAAGAAAATCTGTGATTTGACAGATTTTCTGATTAAATACTTGAGACACCATAGATATTTTACTTGTCCTGAGATGCATTTGTCTTGAGAGTCTGTGGCAATCTGCAGTCTGCTTTTTAGAAACACTGATTGATGAATTCTGCTGTAATTTAAACTAAAAGTTAATAAGACAGGCCTACACGGATCCGATGCAAGTTATTAGACCTGTAAGACACTTTGATATATGCCATTTATTATTCAAAGGAGTGCAAGCCAAAAATGTTTCATGTGCACTAATAAAAAGTCAATATAATTATTTCGGAGTACTTCCGGAAATGCAAACGGTTGGATAAACCGAATTCATTAAAACAATGCCCGGTGCCAGGAATGCTGATTGACCCTCCGGGGCGCCGCTGCCAGCTGGGGGCTCCGCGGGCGGTAGGAATCCGTTACTCCTGGAACCTCCTTTGCAGAAGTTTTCCACTGTCGCTTATCGTTCAATTAAATCCACGACATTTGGCGTTTCACTTTTGCTGTCCGCTTCAAAATACCAAATATTGATGGCCAGTGTTTTGCCTAAGCTGCTGTGGTTTTCTGTTTCCTGGAGCCGCAGAGGTGAGCTCAAATAACGATAGCTCGGCTACATTTTCAGCTTGAAATACAAACCGAATCCTATGGCTGTCTCATAAAGTTTAAGGCTTTCTATTATTAAAATCTTCCTTTGAAATAATAAATGACTACAGGCTGTCACGGCAGGGTCTAGAAAGGCCAGCACGTAGAATGGGCTGAGATTTCATCTGAGCATAGTTGAGTTTTATAGATCTATTTATGAGATCCAATACTGTAATGATGTAATTTTACTTGTCTAATAAATGTAGCTGTACAAGCAAAGGATAGCAAACATTTCCATTGTGACCAAAATCCTTTAAACTGCAGCCACTTTGATCTTAGAGCTCATGCTATTTAATAAATGCTGGCTATTCTTCTAACAATCACAATTATTTAAAGGGTTTTCAAAAGGGATAGAGCAAATCAAATAAAACAATTACTGTTGTATCTCATTCTGAAGTTAAGTGTATTTTTTATGTGGGTCTTGTTTAGTGTCTCCTCCCAGTTTTCATCCATTATCACAATAATTGAGTTTGTAGCTGGAATTAAATTTATCAAATTGTGTTATCCTCTTTTGAAATTGGATAGGTATCCTGGCACTGGGAGCTGGAAGTTAATCTGCTTTGCTAAAGCCTCCAGTGGCACAGCGGCAACAGGATTGAGAAGGCTCAAACATTTTCCTGTCACCCTGGACACGATGTAATTTCTCCTCAATCCCTTGTGCAAATAATGACATTTGAATCGAGCATTAACAGGCTTAATTACTTTAAAATTGTCATTTTAATTTACACTGATATAGTATTGATCATACAAGCAGAGATTAAGCTGTTCACTGGAGCAGATGATGGGGAATTAAACATTAAAGGGTCCTCGTGGGGCTGAGAGGCCGCCCAGAGAGTGCCAGAAGAGGAATGATATTTCTCCGTAATGAACTGGCGGCATGCAGGGACATGAATCTTTGGCCTACTGGAAAAAGGGAAATAATGGGGTTTGGGAAGCATTTGCAGGTTATTCATTCGCTGCCATGCACCAATTCTCCAGTGATTCATCCACCTCACCAACATTTATTTATCTAGCAAATTCAGGAGCTCTGACCTTTCTGCTAAGTACATTTAACATAAGACGGAGTGAAATATTTCAGGTGTAACTTTTCACAAATATTAGTTATTGTTTCTTATTTCTGACTAATATTAAACAGAGTTATTTGATCTGCCATACATACTCGCGCCCGTTTGCGCAGCTCGTGATGATCAAATGGACTTCATAAAAAGATCCGAGTATTGTGGCATGAAATGAGGTCTTCCAAAGTCCTTGACCTCATTTAGTTACAGTCTGATTTTCTTCTTTGGTAAGCCTGAATTAAAGTTAATTTAAGGCAAGCTGACACAAGTTTACGTGGAAGATTATACAGTGTGTAATAGTAAAAATGACGACTAATCCTTGTCAAACCTCTAACCTAAAAATGTTGCTGCTCTTGTATAAAGTATACTTTAAAAGTCCGACAAGATATATGGGATAGTTGAAGACCAAAATTTTCATTTCAGTGGTTTGGATTCATCTAATAATTTGTTTGAAACGCAGTTAGGAAACAACTGTCACTATTTTGGTAATTTGCTCCTCAAAAATTCAAAATGAAACGTGGATGCTAACTTACACAAAATTGATGTTGTGTTTTCATATACAGCAACTAAATGTTAATTTTTTTTTGCCTGTGTTGAACTAGTAGGCTAGTTTCCCTTTCTGCCTTTAGTTTTCAGGGAAAACCGTAAACAGGAGCGTGACAAAGCAGGACACTAGGTGAGTCAGAATACTTGCAGTCACTGCAATTTAAAATAGAGTGTCCCCTTGCTGAAAATTGGCATTTTCCCATTTGAGAGGATGTAGGGCCAGATTGCAGCCCATTGACTTCAGCTATTCAATTCCGTTCTATTGGTAAATATGTAAATTCCTGAGAAAATCCAGTGAAGTCGATAGCATCTGTGGGTTTATTAGTGTAACTTTCTCAGGCTGTCATTTCTCTTGCTTGTAACAAAGGGACTGGTCCTTACAAGTAAGGAAGGTGATGCAACATGGGAAGCTGTATTTTCTTATATATTTGCACTTCAAACAGCAAAAATGCATTGAATAAAAATATAATCTATTGCTAGGTACAAATAAGCATGGGTTTAGGATTCTGAAATATATAGCAATGAGTTGTGTTTGGTTTTTTTTAAAAAAGCTTTTTTTAAAACCTAAGAAAAATTGTGTTTATCTTTTTTATCGGAAAGGATGTTCTGATGGGTTTTGTGTGGGAAAGTTTTAGGGTTTGTTTTTTTTCAATCACAGCCTTAGGCACATGCGTGTTTGCTCTCATCATTTTCTTGCGGTTTTGGCCACTACTATAGGTCTAGTAGTTATTGCTTAAAAGTATTACCGTTTTCAATGATTTTTTTTTTTTTTGGTCACATATTTCCTGGGGGTTTTTTTACATAGCAGAATTTATTTTCATGTTGCAGCCCTGCTTTTGGACTCACGTTTGCTTCCAGATGCTGAAGCGAGTAGATGTTGCACTGTGTAGGTAATGCCTGCTATGGGTGAAAGACGCCCTGTTAAAATGCCCGCTGCGCCGAGGCCGTCCGCGCGCCGAGCGTTTCCCTGGCAGCCGACACGGCTGGACCGGGTGAGGACACGCGCCGTCCCGCCGCCCCCAGCGAACACCCCGAGACCCCAAGGGCCGGCGCCGACACCTGCGTCGCAGGCCAGGCAGCGCCCGCAGCGGCGAAGGGCAGCAGGGCTGGGGGCGCTGGGCCTGCCTGCGTGGAGGCAAAGGAGGACGGAAGGAGACGGCAGCGTATGGCTTCGGTGGGAGGAGGAGGGCGCGCGCTTTGGGAAAAGCAGCCAGGAGAAACACTGACGCCTCAGGAGATCTGTGCTTGTTGATACAAAAATGTCCGTGTACACGTAGTAGGGACAGGGTTGACCGATGCGCACGCGAGGCTGCACAGAAAAGCTGCAGTATGTTTCAGTCGCTTTCAGGATACTTTGTATTTCCAGTGTGAGCCATCTGTATAGAGTAATGTAAAAATGATAGCCTTGGAGAAGAATGAAATACATGGATGCATATCTCCAGCTGTATGTATTTGATCACAACTGCTTATATTATGTACAATATAAGCATGGTGTGACATAGCAGTTTTATGGGCTTTCTGTTGTCTTACACTATCATATAACTTTAATTACTGAGACCAAATTGTAGTAGGGCCAGTATTTGCTGTATTTCAGACACATTTGGAGGATGCGTATCTGCCACTCTGTTCTCCTGGGCTCCAGTCAGTGTCCTCGTTTTCCTTGTGCCTGCGGGAGAAGTGTAGTCCCCCCTCTCCTTTCCCACGTGCACTGCGCGTCCTGTGCGTATGTGTGTGCCCGTCATCTTCTTGCCCAGTTACACTGAGTATCTGCAAGCAATGAGCGACCTGGTCTGGGGGAAGGTGTCCCTGCCCAGGGCAGGGGCTTGGAATGGATGAGCTTTAAGGTCCTTTCCAACTCTAACCATCCTGTGATTCTAAGATAGGAGTTCATGCTTTTTTCTTTTTTTTTTTTTTAATGTAATGCTATAATTTTTGTCTTTCTGAACAAGTAGGTATTTGGGTTGATACTGTATTCTTGCAGGAGGGTTTTTCTCTTTGGACTGATGCCATATGTACATGACACGACGAAGCTCTGTGCAGAGATAGCCCAGCTGACCCCCAGCTGAGGTTTGCCCAATGCTGCCCTGAGCTGATCCTCTCCCGGCGGAGCTCCCACCTTCAGCTCAGGCACTTCGGCTCTGACCGATGCCGGGCGCTTGCAGGGCGGAGAGAGCCCACCATCTCCTCAGGCACAGGTCTGCAGGTGCACGGTCGGGAGGCGGCCCCGAGGGACGCCCGGCACGAGCTGGCCTTCTCCTGGGCTGGCTGCTCGCCTGCTGCGCCGCTGGCCACGGGGCTGCTGAGCCCAGGTTGCTCCCGGTGGATTGGGAGGTTCCGTTACGAGTCCATCTCCAGTCCTTCAGTAGGCTAATGTATCATTGCAGACACTGATACAGACATCTGAAATATAATTAAATGGCAGGAATGCTCTGTTTGTCTAAACAAGACAAAGCATGGAACAGGTTCATTTGACTTGAAACATGTAATTAGCATAACCCTTCTGGATGCTTGTTTTATCATTTGCAATATAGTAAAAGATTGATTATCGTACTGTACCTTTTGAATTTCATTAATAGAATTGTTTTGTCCACTTGATTAATATGTTGCCTCAACCCCAGAATAATCAGATTAAACTAGGTTGCCTTGTTCCTTTTGACTTGCAACGTTGTTATTTCCATGCCCTAACTTTTCACTAAGGCCCCATGTAAATTGGGCTTCGGTGCATTTTGTCATCTTAAATGCATTTCAGCATGCATCCATTCTTGGGTCTCTCCTAATGGTGTAGAATGGGTATTTTGCTGTTTGCGTGTATTTTATAAGCTAATTGACTACTGTCTTTTAAGTTTAAACAGTGGGGGATGGAAGTAGGGTGTTTTCACTAGAGTTCCTTTGGCAAATTGGGTGTCTGGTATCCATATACGTTAAAGTCTTTTAGGTATTTTAGGTATTATTTCACATCATAGATCCCCAGTTTTGAATACATGAGCCGTAAGACATGAAGGGTCAGTTTTAATTACTGTCTTATTTTCTAAACAACCCAAATTAGACAGAAGACAGAGCCTTGCTCTTCTCAGGAGTTAGTATTACAGGTTTTCAGTTGTACGATAATGTTTAACATTCATGCGTTCGTGATCCATCGGTTGTCAGCTGCATTAAATCAGTGACATCCCAACAGCTGAACAGGTTTTGTTTCACTGAAATCAACTGATCCTCTTTAAAGGAACGTTTCTTTTCATTGGCCACATCTATTTTAATACATATAGGAGTAAAGTGTGTTTATTGAATCTTTCCTGAGTTCAGAAGAACCGGGTAGGACTAGGGTAGGGACGGTTGCCGTGCAAAGCCGAGGCCAGACGGCAGGTGAGGAGCGGTGCAGTGGCACTTGCGCTGGGAGAAGCCGCGGTTCCTGAGCCGGCCAAAGGGGAACGCAGACCCTTCCTGCCGGGAGAGGCGTGCGGACACGGCTCGCAGAAATCTGCTTGGGAAAACTGCGGTTCCTGTTCTGAGGATCGTATGCGCAGATTTCACTTGAAGCTGTCACCATCTGTACGACACCAGGAAGGCTTTCCCGTGGGGAGGCTGTGTCCTTCCTTGCCTCACCGCACCTGCGTTACTGTCTGTCTTCTCAAGAAAGGAGGATTCGCTGCTAGTTAAACTTAGGCTTGGTAAAAAATAGCTAAGGCAGTAGCAGCCAGCAGGAGCGGCACATCTATTCTGTTCCTCTGACTGAGAAACCATGTAGAATTGAATGTTTTTGCAGATGTTGCAGTTTCTAGGCTGCGTGATCACAGAAGGAGCAAACGCTCCCTGCGTGCAGACTGATGCAGCAGTGCGTCTTTCAGTCCCCCGCAGAGGCGCGAGCGTGGACTGCTTTGGGTTTGCTCGACATGGAGCAGCTGCTGCACCTCTGCAGCCCTGGAGGTCACCACCTCTGTTGGAGTCCCGCCGGATCCAGCAGCTTTGCGGCCGAATGCGACGTCCATCTGTAGCAGTTCACCCCCGTGCTCCCCTCCTGCCAGGGCCCCCTCCGGCGCTCGGTCCTTCTGGCAGTGAGCAGCCCCAGCCCGGCCCGCGCCCTCCACAGGGACACGGACAGTGTGGTGCAGGGGGGGGACCCGGCGTCCCCTGGGAGGTCAGGCTGAGGTGGACATCTGCGAACGTCTGAGAGCAGCGCAGCAGTAAGTGGGGGGGGACCGTCACCTGCGGTTTCCTTCTTGAACATCTGTGGGGCCTTAACTGGACATGCTGCCGGATCTGAAGTCTGGAAAACCCTTAAAAACAATTCCTCTCAAATTTTCTAGTAATTATGACCATGCATATTGAATTTTTAGCTATGAGTTATATTGAAGTGGTTTTGTGGAGCCTCGGGAATCAGTAAGAAAGGTGTTTTGTGGTAATGGAATTAACAATTTGCTATTAAATGTCAAAGCTCTTTTCTGCACCATGTGAAAGGAAGAGTTTTGATTTCATCTTGGGCATTCTGATAAAAGGGGAATGTCAGAAGACACACTTTCAAAAAATGCGTTCCTGAAATCGTCGTGCAGCCCCTCCGCGAAGGAGTGCCCGGTGTGGCCCTGTTTGGGCAGTGCCATGACCTGGCGAGCACTGTGCTCGTTGGTGCCGCTTTTAGGATGGATGTTGTTTGTCTTTTGCTCTTTCTCGAGTCACACAGTCGTGAACAATGCTCACGCAACTAGCACTGGGAACACCTCTGTTTTCTCTGGTGTTCTCTTTGGCTTCTGCTCAAATTTTCCTTTCAGTTATTAAGAATTAATATTTTAGCCCTTGAAAAGGTCTACTGAATTTTGAGCTCTTCCACCTTGTGTGGAAGAAGAGCAAGAAATCTATGTAATTAGTCACTTTTATGTTCGTGAACATTCTTTTACTCACAGGAGTCTTGCTCTGGCGTCCTCTCATGGGTGTGCATCACTGCTCTGTCAGCATCCTCCTTGGTACCAGCTTCCGCACAAGTGTCCCCTCCATCTCGGGCAGCGTCTGTATTTTCTTCATGGATCTGCAGTGACTGGGTCACAAATAACAGCTAGCGCTAAGGGAAGATTTCTTTCTGTAGGGATTTGTCCTGAGCATCACTAAACGTAATTTCATTCTCTGAAAACCCTACTGTGAGTGACTTCTGTTGTGCTGGGCTCCTGAAGAAGTGAGACACATCCTCCGCTCCGGGAAGGAGGCGGTAAGAACACCCGGTGACTCTCCCCACGTGCACAGGCGCATCTCAGATCGTAAACTGCAGACATAGTTGTACCAATTTCTGGAAAAATGTTTGCGGGGGAGTGGTAGGAAAGGAGGGCAAGGACAAATCCCATCTCAAAGTCTTCACACCCTGTGGGTCTGGGCGTAGGGGAATGGTTTTCTGACAGAAGGGCAATCCCAAAAGTCTGTGAAATGGACTGAGGGAAGAGGTGCTTACGGAATACGGCAGCAGAATAAGGGAGAGGGACAGTCATGGAAGGTGAGAAACGCTGATGGGAAAAGGATCCTTTGTTACGAGCAGAACCAAGCCGCCGCTGCTGCTCTTTTATCCATTTCAAAGGAGTTGCCTTGGCCAAGATGAGTCCGTGGGCATACGCCAGGGAAGACATGAGTCTGATGGTGAAGCCCATCCCCTCTGCCCGCTTCTGCGTGCCCCGCCGTATGCAGTCTCACTGCAGATGCTGCTGGGATCATCCCAACTTTTAATTACAATTAACTGATGTGTGCTAACTGCCGGTGCTCCATATACCCCGACTCTGATAGCCTGTGGCTACGGAGTGAGTTTGATGTGGTTTTGGGGGCTTTTTGTCCATCTCCGTTTACACGCTAATAGGGTAGGTAGGTAGGTAGGAAGTTAAACTACAATTCTCTTGGTTCATCAGTGTCCTTCATCTGTACTCATCATTTCAGCATTCAAATGTGACCCCCCTGGGGCTGACGGTGCGTGTCTGCGTTCCCTCGGCAGGTCGTGGGCTGCAGCAGGAAGGCCATTGGGCTGCCTTCCGCCAGCCCGGGGAGAGCAGGGGTTCGCCCGGAGACTCTTCCAGGGGGTGCGCAGTGTCGGAGCAGAGCCTGAGCCGCGCTCTCAGCACCACACCACAGCCTCCGTCATTCTGCAGTAGCCACCTGCGCTCGCATTTACGAAGGCTGAGCGGGATTCTGGGGCAGAGAAGTCGAGTTTCAGCATATTCTTTTTTAACTTATAATTGCTGAGAAGAAATGAGCCTCAGATTTGCTTCAGAATCACTTGGCAACTTTTCCACTCGTTAGTCCTGGGAGGGAGCACGCATTGTGATAAAAGGCGTGTACTTTGGCTCTTTCCCACAGACATCGCACTATGTGAAAACTGTGTACTACGTATAGAGTTCATATATACATACACGTGCATGCATAAATAGGTGTGAAAAATACGTGAACGTTCAAAATTTCTTTGCAACAAAATGTGAATGAAGCGTAAGCTTATGTTCCAGGATTTAGATTTAAGTTTCTGTCTACCTGGGTCAATGTTTGAGGTTACTCAAGTGTTTGAGTCATTGAACTTTAAGACTGCATTCATCACAGCTTCCTAGACTAATATAAATTTCTTCCCATTAAGTCAATAAGCGTGGTTACATCAGACAGCAGTTCTGTCTAGAAACTAAGATTAACGTCCATCATAAAAGTGACATGAAGAGACAACTTGTTTGATTTATACAGACTATTTTTGTCTTCTCAGTTTTAATATAAAATTCAAGTTATTACTTCTATCAACATGGAGGGCTTCTTTCTCGCTTTTACTGTTATAAAAACATTCTTTCCAAGTGGTGGCTTCTTTTTAATTCAAGTATGAGCCCGTAGGAAGAAGAACCCTGCCTGTAGGTGGACTAACAGCACAATTGACTGGTACTTTTCACTTCTTTGAAAGAGACGGGTTTTTTTAAGGTCTTTTAGGCTCTTTAATTCATCTGTTGCTGTTTTCTGTAAGAAAGTATATTCCTGTTTAGGAATGGAAATTGGCTTCTATTTATTTGGTTTCAAATCCGTATGTAACAATGCCATTGAGGATACGGTGGCGGCAGCAGGCGCGTGCTCTGGAGCCGTGCGGTGACCTGACCAGCTGAGGAGATGCCTCAGTCTTCTGAGTTGTTGTCAAAGCCATCTCCTAGCCCACGGTGGCCCCACTCAGTGCCGTGGCATCCCTAGCTGCCATTTCATTCAAAAGCATTGACATCAAACTGAGCTTGAACATCTTTTAAATTAATTCAATTGAAAATGTTAGTAAAGTTCGGCCTCAGGTGCAAGTTTGGAGGCTTTTAGTTCTCATCTCCCGTACTACCTTTTATCAAATTTCCTGTGATTGAAAAGCATGTTAGAGAGCCATGAGCTTTGTTTCTGCACTGCTATGCTGTTCTTGAAATGTTTAAATAGATTTGCTTTGTCGTTTACTATCTCAAGGCTAGAAAATAATGGTAATACGGTGATGCACGCAAGCCCAAAAATAGGATATGAGCAAGGCAGTGGTGACAGACCGGTAACTGAAGTAATCTTAAGCTCACTTTTCACATGCTCTGTAGAGACATTTGGGTTTGTTTTTCTTTTTAAATTTCTTTTAAAAGTCAGGCTTGGGTATTCAAATGCTGCTTTTGTAGGGAAAAGACCCCACAAATAAAGATGGTAAGCCTTTGAGCACAACTGTGTTGTTTCTAGCACACCACCGCGAATTCCATTGTGGCAGTCCAATAGCTGAAAGTTCGTCTGAGACTTTGAAAGGTAAAGCATTAATAGAAATAATGAATTACATTTCCGAGCAAGAGATGGCAAACACATTTCTAACAGTTTCTTCCTAAACTGTTTGTGGTGGTTTCTTTGTGAAATGAAGTTTGCAGAAGGGAGGGTGGCATCCTTCCAAGTTCCTCCTGGAGGAACTGGATTTCTGCTTCAGGATCAATCGTGAGCTGGCGGGTGAAGGCACGTTCACCCTAATGCCTTGTTTGTCTCGGTGCTCGCACCAGTCTGAGTAGATCAGAAGGTGTGAGCCAGCCTTTACGTTGTTCTTACCATGTATCTGATGTCTGTTGATAGAGGGGTAGCCTCACAAAACGAATTACCTGCTTAGGAACAGAACACCCGCAAGTGTCTTGCCTAGATTAGCAGGATTGCTGGAATTGCTTTTATGAGCATAAAGTAATGTCTTTGGGATGTCCATGTTGAGAAGAGACTTTGCTGGAGACCAATCCCTTGCTTGGTCTTTGCTTCTCATTATTGGTTCTCTGCGACTTGTCAGATCTCCCAATTCTAAAACGAGGAGGAAGCAGTAGAAACGGGCCACAGTAAACCTCTTTTTGTTCCGACTTTTTAGGATGTTGAGACAAATGAGCTTTAACGAGTTCCACTGTTTGCTGTCTGTGTTACCAGTGAATCAGAGGGGGACGGTTTCTGTTTTTTCCTTGAGTAATTCAGTTTGGCCCATGGCTTACCAGGATATAAAGAGAAAAATGTTCTTTTCTGTCACCAAAGCAACGGAACCTGCACATCTGTAACAAACTTCAAGTAAGTGTGCTAAATATTTTTTTAAATATAATTAGTCAGGAATTAGTCAGTCTTTTTAAAATATGATTAACTTAAAGCATTATACCATGTAAACCAGATATTTGTACGATTTGAGCTGTAGATGTGGCTATTTTGGGGTGCATAGGGAATGTCAGCATTTTTTTGAACAGCAGACCTAAGCTCCACATTACACCAGGCATTGCCATTGGTGGTCCCAACCGTTACTTTAATTCTAATGATCTGAGTACAAGCAGAGTACTTATAAATGTACAAAATGTACCGTATTATTGAAATTTTAAAAATCAATTAAAGCTTTTCTGTAATTGTCCACAGACACTGCATGCTCCAGTTGAGTGACAGTAGGTAATTTGTAAACTGTTTAGGTTCATTGTTGGCCATCTCTTAGAATTGATTCTCCTTTAATTAACTTATATCTATCATGCATGTAATATGATTCCCAATAAAAATTACAGAATTTTAATTGAAATTGAAAAGTTCTGAAAGGTAGAAATATAAATAATGCTCCAACTTGCATGGACAGTCTGGAGAGATTTTAGTAACAAGGCAAGTTTTCCACATGATTTAATTATCGTGACTTGACTGAGTATTTAGATTAGAAGAGTATAATTTGCTGTATTTCATAGAGAAAAGCTTTACATCTTTATGTCCTTATTGATTTGCCAATACTACTTAATGATTTTCAATTCACAAAAGTTACATTAGTCAAAATACATCTTTTGGACTGGTAAATGGAGCCTTATTTTGGAAATGAGACCCCTGAAAGAAAAAGCTGAGCATAGTTTAAAATGAATTATCACAAAGCATTGCTCCTAAATGTACATGAAGAAATGCAAAATGGCAGCAGGCATTCTGTTATTTTACATATAGTTATTGTATATGATTCCAGGAAAATTATTTTCTTTTTGGTAATCCTGGCATTTTCATATGTTCACTAAACCAAGTATGCTGGATGTGTTTTCGTTTATGCTCTTATTTTAGCTTGCATACACTGAAATTCTTTTTAGGATTCTTCCTCACTCAATTTTCAATATTTTTAATGAACATTGACAGAATAAGCTTAAATCATTATATTATTTCTGCTTTGTTTTGTACCTTTATGGAATCAGCACAGCAACTGGTGCAAGGAGTGCAAGGGCTTATAATATCTAATCACACAAATCATATTGCTCTTCATTTCAGTGAAGTGAAGCCTGTTAGGAATTACTGGGTTTGGCCCCTTGTTAGCAATAATAATTTTAAAAAACCCTATAATAGGCATCTTTGTTTCTCACTGAAATGGCAGTGCGTAGAGTAGGACATTGGAGAGTCATTACACTGAATCAGGTGTCAGTGAAGGAACACTTCTGATTTATAATACCAACTTTCTGTATTAACAGCTTTGGATAAAAGACAAAGAAAAGTTGGGAGAGAGACTTTTTTCCTGTTTGTTAAGGTAAAATATGTTGCATAAAGTCAGTAGAGATTCTGTTTTTCAAATATGGGAAATTCTCATTGTATTTGTTGTTCAATATGTAACTATGTTGATAAAAATAGGCACTGAAAACCTTACTTTTTTGGTGTTTTTTTTAGAGATTTCAGACCTTCTCGGCATGTCACGGTGGAGCCTGAGCACATAGGTTGAGGGAGGGTGTTAAGGGGAGGGTTGCAAGCGCGTTCCCCACGGCCCCGGAACTGTCGCCCTCAGGCTCGGCAATGCCCAGGCTCTGGGATTCCCTGCTGTGCATCGGACGGCTGCTCTTCTGCCGTCCCATGCGTGAATTGCCAACAGGATCGCGTTGGATATCGAGCATGGCGCTGCAGGTTTTGTACGGTTGCGTTGGATAAAGAGTACGGCGTTGAAGGTTTTATACGATTGCATTGGATATAGAGCACGGTGCTGTAGGTTTTGTAGACCATAACCTGGAAACATGCGCGGTGAGGTTGTGACGGCGATGGCCGTTGTCTGCAGAGGCACTGGCTGAGCGAACGCATCCCTGGCAGTCTGGCTGTGGAGCGTGACCCGATGGAGCGGTTCTGTGCGGCTGTGGATGTGGGAAGTGGCATCACGCAAAGCCACACTGCCCGGACCCCGCACGGGACGATCACCCGAGAGCCCGACCAGCCTCTGGTCTGCTCGCCGGGCTGGGACGCAGCACCGGGAGCCTGCGCGAGGCGGGGGACGGTGGCATCGGCATGCCTGTGCGTGCCACCATCCTTCCCCCAGCTGCAGCCGGGTCGGAATCTGGGCGACAGCAGTTAGGAGGGCTGAGGTAAGACAGACGGCCTCCCCAGTCACCTACACCATGGACGGCTGCTTCTTGCGGAATACGGAGAAGAGTATCTTAAAACAGCGGTTCTGTGCAGGGCAGTTCTGATGGTTTTACTCGGCCACCCGGTTATCTTTCCTCGCACGGTGTGTAGGCTGTGCTTAATCCTAGCTGTGACTCCCGCGATGGCTTCAGCACTGTTGCCAGCGGCTTTCCGGGGCTGGAGAAGTTTGCCATTATCAGGGACCTGATTTGCGACTGCATTACGCTGCCAGTTGTGCGGCTGCTTAGAACGACGGCTGCACCGGTACCAGGTCTTTCTGTCTAGGCTAAAAGCACAAGAGTAGTGTAGTTTAAATTATTAATCCTGGCCTCTCAGCTGGCTCCAGTAGATTGCCGTATCATTATGTTTTCCTTCTTCGTCTCATGCAAGAACACGAATCCGGTGATTTCAGTGTCCTTAGGGTTGATGCCCTTGCAAGAAGCTGTTCTCTCCCTCAAACCTGCGTCCCTTTTTTAAGGCTGTCTTGTTACACTGCAGTTCATCTTTGTTATGGTAATTTAAAAATCTAACAGGTTTATTAATCCTGCAGAATTTATTATAGTCAAACATGAGATATTATTAAGTTGCTATTGTACGAAGCGTTTACCCTCGCTGTTGGAATGACTTGTCCTCTGCATTGGCAGACACAGAAACATTCATTTTGTTTCCTAATTAGGAGAGCTGCAATCAGGAACCATGACAGAGTTCAGCTCCTCAGTGTACGGCATGCCAGGTTCCATAGTGCAGGCTTTATAAAATTCTCTTTAATTCAGGAACAGAATATCATTAACTTTGTAAGTGGATGAATACAATGGACAAGCAATTTAATTAACTTCTAACATTGGATGTTGGACAGGAGACAAAATGAAATTATGCACATATTTCTTATGCAGGCAGTCAACCTTGAAAGGGGCTTGATTGTGATGGGTCAGACAGGGGGACAGCTTTGTCCAATTATTTGATGTTTAGTCCTAGAATATGAAATTTGAAATTTGGTACTTTGTAAATCAATCATCTCTTATTTTGAGGCAGTTACAAAGGTTCTTTGAGATACAAAACAACCGCCAGTGACTGTGACACGCTAAATACAACCTTTTACCACATGGTACTTTCCTATTTGGAGATGACCTATATAATACTAAATGAAATGGGCATTAATGCCTCTTCGTCAAATTGAATTTGCCATCTTGAGTGTATTATGTAAGAATATATCAGTGAAATACCAAATTGATTTAAAGTTTTAAAAATTAAAATTATTTAGAGTCAAGTAAATGGTAAAAGGCATCCAGCTCACCGGTTTCCTACAAAATGAAGCTTTTTTTTTTCAGTAGAAGAAAAATATGGTAAAATGTTAAATATCCAGCATTCTCTCCCATGTGGTCAGAAGCCGCCCAAGTCGCACCCCAGGTCCAGTGGCACCGCCAGAGGCAAATCCTGTCTGGTGTAACGCAGCTGGGAGGGACGTGTCTGTGGCGGTGAAAGCGCGGCGCGGCACGGGTCAGCTGCCTTATGGGGGCATCAGCATTTCAGGGTTCGTGCAGAGCATTTCTGTCTCTGCCTGCCAGCCCCACGCTGTGCAGAGCTCTCCGGCGCACCGCTCGCTGGCTGCCCGGGGCGGCGTGCCGGGCCTGGCCAGTACCGAGGAGACGCTGATTCATAGGAGCAAAAACACTGAAAGAAATTGCCCAGATTTTCTTGCTGGGTTCACATATGTCTGTCAAGTTCTGCTCCAGAAACAAGCAGGATTTTTGCCCGCACAGCGTCTCCCTCCTGCCCTCGCAGGTCAGGGGACTGCTCCCAGGACAGTCCACGTACTCGGTCCCTTCGTGGTTATCACATACCTGTAACTAGTCTGGATTAATTTCTGTTCAGTCTGGATCTGCTTTGTCCTCTGTCAGTGTTGCTCTTCAGCTTCAATGGTTCTTTCCATTCCCCGGTGCTGCTCCTCAGCTCTGGTTTATTTGCAGCTTTCCTTTGTTCTGCCGGGATACGGCGTCAGCCTCTTTTAGTCGCTTCTCGTATGACGGGATCTTACTCTGTAATCCTGATGGCCTTTTTTCAGTGTGGTCAGACCTTTTCCACGGGAGATGGGAATTGTTGATGTGGTTGAGGTGATGCGCCATCACCACTCCTGACTGCGGCCGTGTCTCCCGTGCCGCCATCCCGACTGCCTTCTCCATGGCCGCAGCCCGTTGCGTTGGGGCACTCGCCCATGCGGTGCTGGGAGGGTAGAGCCGTATGGGAATAAGGAGTACATTTCTGGAAGAGTTGAAGTGCCGCTTTGGCCCATGTTGCTATTGGTTACACTCCTAAAATGATGACAAAAATAGATGTGAAACAGAATATATCTTGCTTCCTGAAAAACAGTATTCTGCACTTTTGCATTATCTTCTGCAGTCTGAGACTTAAGCTCAGTTTCTCTCAGTTCATGAGTGGTTACCAACATCCACTGGATAAATCTGGCTTTTGTATGGTATTTTGAGCTGTGCTTGTGCTTGTGGAGAACTTGTAAGTGAAATAACCCTGAAGCATTTAAGCATTTAACTGCATATCTCTTTATAGGTACACTTCCTCTGTCTGCTGTGCTTACAGGTAGGAATTAGATTTTATTTCTCTCTCTCCCCATACTGAAGAGGCAGTGAATGTTCAGAGCCGTGCCGTGTTCTTTGTCCTGGCTCGGAAGGCACGGTGGAGTCCTTGGCAGAGGTTTCGGCTGTTTCATCCTGAGCGCTCCTTGCAGTGGGGCCCGTTGAGAAGCCGCTGGGGCAGAATTCAGAGTGTGGCCCTGAGTTATGGTTTGGAATCCTGTATTCAGACAAGCTCCTTCCCGTATTGGTGCGGAGCCAAGCGGTGTGCCTCTTATCCTGATTGGGGGCCTCTAGAGTGCTTGTGTAATAGAAATATTAAATAACAGTGTGATTAATGACTTTGAGAAGGTTCTGCTCTGAGTTCAGGAATATTGATAAGTGGCCCTTTTTTTAACTGTTCACCATACATACGCTTTCCTTAAATCTTGCTGGCTCCTTGGTCTGTCAGTAATCTTTGTTTTAAGAAAAAGAACCTCTGTATGATTTTTTTTTTAATTGAATTGATTTATAATTAAAATGTTAAATCTCTTTGTGACAGATGACAATATCAAAAGTGGTGTTAAATATTCTGTGTCAGTGTGGTAGGTTACATATGTATTATTCATTTACGTAGCAGCCATGTTTATACGTAGCTCAGATTTTTGTTAAATTTTTCTTCTTAATTTACCTAGTCCCAAGGAGTCTTTTAAAATTGAATATGATTTTTCATTTGCTATGTTGATGCAGTAAAGAAATTATGAAGAGAAGGTAGTAGAGGTGGGTCATGTTAGCTGAAGATCACTCATTTTGTCAGTCTTCAGAACAGGAAAATGAAAGCTCCTGGGACTTCATTTTTTTCCTGAAAATGTACTATTGATGGTTGCTCTTAGCAGAGAGACCTCTCTGAGGTATCCACAAAGACCAGGTCTGCAAACAAGCTATTTTTTTATGATGGTCTCTTGATTAACCATCTAAATGACTAGGGATTTAGATATCTTGGAATTTTTAAACAGTCACTCCAATCTGTCATGTAGACAAGTGACAACCTTTTCAGAAACCTAAACAGATAAGCCTATTTGAAAATATCTAAATATTGGTAGTAAGCCCAGACATAAATAGTACAAACTATAAAACCATACATAAACAGTCACGGATCAGTTGTTTCCTGAATTACGTTTAATTCAACTATTATAAAAACAAAAAAATTAGAATTTATTTTTAATAATTTGGATTTTTTTAGTGGTAAATTTATAGTGACTGTTCCTCTTGATAGTTCAATTGTTATTGCTGTCACACTTAAAAGAACTGTTCTGAAGCAAGAAGGAAAAGAGCGAGGGAGCAGTGCTAGATGTTAAAGGTATGTCTGGTGCTGCTAAACTACAGCTTAACAGGAAAGCTTGTGGCATTAAAGTTAGCTCAGGATGGTTAGAAATCACACTGCATGTTGTGACAGCTCATTGAAGCTGGAGACGTGGGAAGCACGAGGTGGCACAAGGCACTCAGAAGCATCGCGTCACTGCCTGGCCGCAACAGCAGGGCTGAGAGCATCGGGCTGAAAAATTGGCAGGTCCATAAAATAAGTAGATGACAAACAAATCAGAACTTTTTTAAGTCAAAACCAGCATATGGGATTTAATGTAGAAATGCAGAAGTATCTTTGCAGGTACGGGTCTAATACAATTACAGTAAACAAATGATGAGGAGTTGGGTAGACGGAGTGCTAGGTGCCCATTCCCGCAGCAGCTGTACCTGTGGGCTTCTGCTCTCAGCCGTCCCCGGTGCTTCAGCAGCGTTGGCTTCGTTGGGGAACGGTCACTGGACGAACTGTTAAAGATGCTAGCAATCGTGCAGGCAAGTTGTGGCGCTACAAGCTGCCTCTTTACCACATAGGTATGTTTATATTATGGTACGTAATGTTGTTTCAAGTTTTATGGAGTTAGAGAGTCTTCAATACCAATCCCACAGTGGTTTTACTCTTCTCAGGTAATTCCATTTGCTTTAACGAGAGTATCATGTGTAACTAAGCAGATACTTTTTAATATAGACCAAGTTACAGTACGCTGAAAAAGTTTTTGTCACCCAGTATTTGGAGCTCACTCACTTTTACACTTTATTAAAGGTGTAATTATTCAAATACTGTTGAAATTACACCGATAGCTGTGTTTGAGATACGAAGCTGCAGAAGTAGTGCGTAATTGTTTGAAATGGTCTGGTTCGGGCTCCGGCTGTCTGCGCACCGGGTAGATGAGGCCTTTTGGGGGAAGCTCAATAGCAGTTTAATTGTATGTACTTTAGCTGATAAGTCTAATTCAGGAAATGATAAATTGCTGGACACCTCATTTGTTTGCAAATAAAAAGTGATAGACTATTTTATAATGAGTTGATCTGTGTACCCAGCCTGTTTTTTTAACCTTGAATGAATAATAGACATTTAGTGCTAATTTAGCTATACTGGCTCAAGTAGCCCATGAACGGAGTTGACAAGCATATACGTTAGCGCGGCTCCGCGTTTGCAGCTAGCATGCCGGTCGCTGTTTGGATGCGTTGGGCCGGCCTGCCCTTGCGCCGTGCCACTTCTGCACTTCTCGGGAAGTGACAATCGTATCAAAATCAACTTGTTTAAGACAAACTAAGGGCAGGTGTTTCCACGATGTGTTTCTGAACTGCCACAGAAACCCAAGCTCTCCCGTGGCTTGTTTCCTGGCGGAATGCCGCAGCCGTTCCGCGGTTGCCGTGCCCTCTGCCAGCCTGCCGGGGGGCGGCCGGCATCGGCTCCGCTCCACGCTCGGCCCTGCCTGGGCGGCCGGCCCGGG
>VZSZ01011837.1:63143-126402 GCA_013398815.1 Ibidorhyncha struthersii | reverse complement strand
GTGCGGGGCTGGGGCTGGCGGCCCCCCTGGAGAGGCCAAGGGGAGGTTGGGCCTGTGCCATTTCCCATCACAGGTTTTTCTGTTTGCGTCTCTCAAGCTTCATTGCGACGTAAATGGAGGCAGACACGGTGTCCCCATATAGCACCCGCTAACTGCGCCTTCATGTAGTCGTTGTCGTCCTGCCTGCAGCCGCCACAGCTTCTCGTTTCCCCTGACTGAGAGGTGGCAGCTAATAGACTCCATTTTACTAATGGGAAACTGATACGTGCGCTTGATGTTCGGGTTTATAAGTATGTGAAATATTCTTTTAATTGTTGTTAGCAAAACAGGCAGGTGATCGATAGCATCAGGTGTGAGAGGCGCAGCGGTGATGGCCGATGGACGGGCGAGAGATACGGCCTTCCTGCGGCAGAGCCCCGCGCACATTAACATTCAGACATTGTCATGTTCGATGACAAATGAATTCCTTGAACCGTATTGATACAGTAGGTTAAACATTGAAAAAGTTGGGTTGAACTTTGACTTTAAAAATTCATTAAAGCTAATTATGGATTTTATGACTACATGAATTACAGTTTCTGTGTCATCATTGGCAATTTATTTTCAATTTATTTAAAGCAATTTTTATATATTAGCTTTATCACATTCAGTGAGGTAATGCAGTAAATGTTTACTCTGTACAGCAATTAAACTTCTATTTAGGTATTTCCTTTATGCATTAAATTTCCAAAGTTGAAATGACGTACTTTAAAAAGAAATTATGCCAACTGGCTGTTAAAAAAATAATAGCTATAGTCTTCAGACTTTTGTGGCAAGATTTCTGTATGATCAAAGGAATAGTGTTTTTAATAATGCCAGATCTGTAATCCATCAGAACCAATTTGTTTATCTTGCCGTCACTACCGGTTTTTCCAGATGAGCCTTTTGGCGGGGAATAACAAAAGTATCATATATATATTGAGTATCATTCTGGGACCTAATTAAAAGCAGTGAAGGTTTCACATCAGCCTACTAAGGGAGAAGATAATCTAGTTGTTTTCTCCATAATACATCTGGGGGGGGGAGATGCAAAGCTCTTCTAATTAACATGCACTGACGGTAAGTTAAATTTTGCTGTCTGTTTCTACAGTTGCAGTTCTGCACGCGCACGTGGTAAGAACAGTCAGGTACTTCTCTCAGACCTGAAAAAAGGCAGTTTGTTAATTGCAGTATCCCTGTGAGATACTCGCCTGGCCTGTTCGCTGAGATCCTGAGTGTTTCCGCAAGGGCCGTTCTCACAAAAGCTTTCACACGCTGGGATGTGTTTGACTGCGTACTCTACAATTAGTGGTTATGGCATTGAAAGACTTTGTAGGAGTTCACAAAGGAAATTTTCCCCCAAAACCTGTAGGATTTTGTGTGCAGGTCTAACTATTTGATTTTAGGAGTGTTAAAGCAAAGCTGTTTAGTTATAAAGTACAGAAGAGTAATGGGCAATCAGTTTTAACATCCTTGTGCATTTCTAAGCTACTTGGCCAAGCTAAAAATTGTTATTTTTCATGATTGTCCAATCTGGCTTTTCACTTTGATGCTTTCTGCTATTTTAGTTAGGGTGTATTCATATCTATATACAAGGCTTAAACTCCTCTACAAAGCAGAATGAATAAATTTAAACAGAGCCACCAGCTGTGTCTGTGCGGTGTTTCTTCATGGCCACGGGTATTACTTTGAGTTGCGTCTATGCTTAGGGCAGTAACCAGCGACTAAGACGCCGGTGAAGCCCCTTCTCTCCTGGAGGCCCCCGGCTCTCCTAGCCGGGTAGAGAGCCGCTCGGCCGAGCAGTCCAGAGAATTACACCTGCGGTCCCTGCGACCACCGGAGGGCAAGGGTTGTGCTCATCTTCCCGGACTTTTAGAAACTTCTGGTATTTCTGAATACAAGGTGATTTTGATACGTTACAGACCCCAGGGCTGGCAGGTTGGCCTGACGAATTAACAACTTTCTGATCCGAGCCAAACTGTGGGCTGTCCGTTCATCCCGCTGCATCACGGCTACTGAAATACAGTTGCGTGAGCGGTCCGTGTTTGCAGACTACTGGGAGAATCAAGCGGAGGAGACGCTGGCTGCCCCCTTCCCCTCGTTGTGGTAAGGCCTTACAGGTGCGGCAGAGCACACAGCCGCTGCCGTCCGTCCCTTGGTGCGGCAGCACACGGTTCGGGTTCCGAGCGGTTACCCAGAGCTTGTGGCACTGTGACGGAGCCTTAACCTCAGCGGTGAGGCTGCTCTGAGTGCGCGAGGTGGAAGTCAGCAGCTTCGTGCGTTCAGGGGACGGCTGTGGCACTCTCCGGGGGGCAGCTGAGGAACGTGCATCCTCCCCGGCTGTACGGTAAAGTCAGCTGCGGTCACCCTCACTGCAGATTATTTTTCAGGCTTCTACTCTAAAAAGACTGTCGTAAAGAGGGCTCAGATATTTGCAGTTTTGCTGGTTCGCTGTTCCGCAGTCACTAACAGACGTAGCAGAAACCGAGAAAGCAAGGTGCAACACGTAACACGACTTCTGGCGTCGCCTTTTAGTAGAAGCATCTGCTTACAGATGGCATAGAATGTGCGCTAACAGCAGAAGTAATCAATTTCAACAGTCCTTAAAGTGGAAAAAATAATAGTTTTCTTTCTTTACATTTGAAATTTTCAAAAGTTGAGCTGTTTGGGGTGGTCTATATTTTGCAATGTGTTTCTGTGTTGTATTACTTAGATACTGCTTGTACTACTGCTGCTGTATGCACCACTGCTACTTTTTCCAAAGAATATTAAAATTGTAAATAATAAAGCAAAGTTCTAGACTTTGAATTAATATCGTTTAACTTTATTGTTAAACTGTCATTTTATGAGAAATAAATTGAGTTAACATAATCTCTTCAACAAAAGGGCCTAGGCATTAGGCCCTGAAAGAAAGTTTCTTTGTACTTATATTCCATTGTGTTAAGGCAGTGAATTATAACTGCACTCCATCATTTCTACAAGTTAACATTTATGTACATAAACCTGATTAAGTCTATAACAATGCGGAAGATAGTGATAGCCGTAATTTCCATTCCATTACAGTTTTGCTTCTTTCAGCGGTGTGTTTAGAATTACACGGTCAAAGCCTATCTTAATGTTAGTGGTTATCAGTTCCTGAAACTGTACGGTGTGACTTAATCACTATCAGAGATTCTTTGTGCGCAATTAGTCAACACTCAGTGCTACAAATGTAGACTATCAAACCAAACTTTTGCTGCATAATTCTTCAAAATTAGTTTTTAAAAATGAGATTAAAACTGTAAGAAGTCAAGCAGTGAGCAAATCAGGATGCTCAGAAATAAAGTTGTAGCTTGAGCGCAAGTGGCAGTACTATTTTTAATAGAGTTACGGCATCTAAATAAAACAATTTTTAGAGCATCTTGATTCTTCTAGGTTTACTTATTGACATGTTACGTAGAGAAGCTTCAGAATTCATAATCCTGTCACCTAGATTTACGTTTTCACCTGTCTTTAAAGTTATTTGTGCCTGATTTGAATAGGTCACTATTTCCAAATATTTTTTTTTAGTTAGCCTTACATTTCCATCTCAGCTGTGGCAAGGGGAATTCCAATGAGAAGAAACGGAAAAAAGGTTACCCTGGAGGTTAACTGAAACAAACTCAGACACCGGAACAGAGGCTTCAGCAGAGGAAGCAGGCTGCAACCCTGCGATTTTGGAATCCTGCGGGCAGTGCCCTGAGCAGCCCGCTTGTCAGCCCTGCTTTGGACAGGGCTTGGACTGGGCACCCCAAAGGTCCCTTCCAGCCTTCGCGATTCTGCTGTCCTAGGTCGTGAGAAAAAGAAAAGCTCCCTTCCAAGCAGTATTTAGATGTTGTAGGTAGGCTGAGTTGGCCACATGTTACTGACGTAGCCCAGGATTTCCCATTCCAGTTCCCTTTTTCATTTGCTTTTAAATTTTTCAGCCTTGAGGCATTTGGAATGGTATTTTGCAGGTGCTTGCTGAGGCTCATTTTTTATCTTCTGAAGACCTTATAAGGAGCTGAAATAAGGCTGCGTCCTTATACTGGGTTCTTAAAGAGTAATTTAGTGTAACAAAGTGTTGTCTTTGTATATGTCAGTTTTTGCCCTGTGCATTGAAGAAAAAGATGCACAGCTGGGAAGAATTCAGAAAGAGCAGGAGAGGGGAGAATGACTCAAGGCTGGAGAGCATGACTTGAATGTACTCTAAAGTTGATAGTAGCTTCTGGTAAAGTAGAATAATCATATTTAACCAGATTTTGTAACTGAGAACTCATCTAGCTGTTTATACTTTGCTTTTTTTGTAATACAGACATATATATCAGATTCAAATTCTTTAAATTTCATATAATGAGCATGTTGTAAGCTTTTATCTAAGGTCAGCTCTCAGGTGAGAGCTCAGCTGTAGTGTCCTTGCACTCAGAAGGGCTTTACTTCATACTTGATTGCACTGATTTCAGTAGGATAAAAACTGCGTGTGTATGAAATGCACCAGTGTCAAGAATACAAGATGGTTATGTATCAGGTGAAATTCTGTGATACAGAACCACATCGTGAGACGCCGGCGCATCCGAGCAGTATTTACGAGCCCAGTCACCATCACTGCCTTCACGAGCCCCACAAGCCCGCGGGCCGCGAGGATGCTGCAGCTGGCCCCAAGGTCTACCGACGTCCCAAGCTCCTCGTTTTGATCGACCTCGCTGCAACTTACTTCTGTCAAGGAGGACTTTGAGCATAACTTTCTCCCATGTGAGTTTTTCCTCAATGGTGATGCCTCTGAGCGGAGCCTGCGTGCACTAAAAGCCACAGCCACTTTTAACCTAGAACTGGCCGCCTTTCCACAAAATTTAAAGTTGTGACAGCATGTATTTTGCTTTCTTTGTTTTAACTGGGGGCTTTTTAGGAAAGTTGTTTTCAAGTACAATTGAATTTTACCTGTAGCTTGCATGTGATTTTAAGACTTTTATCTGTTTTTAGCTCTCGAAGAGACAAAATACACTTTACAGAGAAATTCTCTGTAAACATATCGTTTCACTGTATGTTTAACTGTAAGCATATTATTTAAGAATAATCCTCTGTTTTTAAAATCCAAAGGCCAGAGTATAGTGAAAGTTTAGCTTGAGACAGCAGCATTTTCTATTGCTAATGACAGTTTCTTCAGTTAGAAATTAAATATCAGGTGGCGATGTTTTTATCTGGTATCAGGATTTATTTTTTTCTGGCAGCGTGTCCTTGTTGCAGGACAGTTAACCTTGAGTCCTCTACAAGAGTGTCCCCTGCATTTTCTTCTTGCCTCCTCCATGTATTAAAAAGCAAACCAGAGACCTCAAGGAAGCTGACTGGGTCGCAGGGAAGTGTACTCATCAATTAGATGTGTGACAGTGTTTTCTGTTGGATGGACTAATATGTCAAGGAGATGGGCAGGACCTCATGTTTGTGCTTTTGACAAATCAGCAAATGTTTAATCTCTGGATGTGCAGCGTCTCATAAATAATGCAGCAGTCACTGAACCAAAACACTTCTCTGCCAGGAGGGTCCCTGTCGTTAGAGGAGTAAGAGGCAAAATGAAACTAAATCATCCTTTTTGTTTAATGCATTGCTGCTTTTATACTTCTCAGTAAGACTTTCTGCAGTGGCAGGCTGCTTGTTTTCCCCTCTCAGCTTCTGTTGAGCGCATCACATGTATTTAAAGGCCCGCCAGGTTCTCATTTATGATTTACACATTTTTTATATTCTGCTATAGAGTCCGTTTACACTACTTTTTCCTTTCTCCATTGATTTTCCTTTACTCTCTTCTAATATGTAAATTTCCTGTCATTAACTGGAGGAAAAGTCTGTTACCCAGCTGTGAAGAAGTAAAAGCCAGCAGCGATCTCACAGTACCTATGGGTGAAACCACGGCAGAGCTTCCCTGAGATAAGTGGGGGCAGGAGGGGTCGGTCTCGGCCCCAGCACCCCGCCGTAGCAGCCTTCCCTCCGCGGGGCCTCGCTGGAGAAGGTGCAGGGCTCGCTGCTCTGAGGTGCGCCAGGTGAGGGATGGCCGCCTCTTCCTGCCGTGGTGGCCATGCGGCACGTGGCCGTGGGCCTGTCACCAGCCCCTGCGGGGTCTGCGTGGGCAGCCTGCGGCCAGCGTGTGACCGCGGGCGTTTTACCTGCCGCCTTCCAGAGGCGCCTCCGGGCTCGATGGTCTCTTGCACTTCGGATCTTCTTTTCTTTATTTCACTTGCGTAAGACACTGTGAGTGCACTCTCTTGCCCCCGCTGTGGTGGTGTGTGCTGGGAGCACAGTGCCGTTCGTGCCGGTTGCTCAGCGCTGCTGTGAGCTGGACCCCAGAAGCCCGAGAGTGGGCGCCTGGGAAACGGGGGATAAGTGGTTATTAGACGCGGGAAGTAGAGTGGGTTTCCTTGTATCTCCTGGGAAGTCTGTGGCAGAGAAAAGGGTCCTCAAATCCACAGGAGGCTGACGGCTGTTCTCAGCAGTAGACGGCGCACGCTGCGTCACGGTGGGTCTGGAGATGGCATTTGAGCTCTGGTGCACGTTGGCACTGAAGCGCTTGTGCCTGCAGGCATAAGGGGTACGCTTAAGAGGTGTTCTGAACAAAGGTGCTTTCTTAAACAATGGGCTGAGGATTAAGATCTCAGAAGTTTTCAGAAATCAGGAAATTACTTCAGTATTTGTAAGGAAGAGGTACTAATAGTTTGCTGAATATGGGTGGACTTTGGTATGCTTTCAAAATTGATTTGCTGAGATGGGAGTTTATTTGCTTTTCTGAATGCAGTAGAGACTGCTCCTGTGTTTCCATGCCGTGCTCGGCCATGGACTAATCCTTAAAACTGTAACACAATTCCATAGCTGGATTAGGCCACTGTTTTGAAAAAAACTAAAGGGAATAGTTGCTCAGGACTAGATCAGCAGAAGGAGGTATGTCCTGTCTAAATCTGAACTATGAACGCGTAGTATTTTATTTTCAATAGTAAGTCAAATTTTTCATGCAGGCACTAAACTCTGCTTCTGCTTATACTTAGTAGCACATCACTTATGTCAATATTGAGAAACTTCACATGTATTCGAACATCTGGGCCTCCGCTAGACGGTTTTATATTCTTTCTCTTGGGGTCAGCGCACTGTGAGAAAGTACTGTCCTCTGCGGGCTTCCCACCGAGGGCGGGAGCAGGAGCTGCCCTCCTCTGGCCAGCAGGGCTGGGCACCTGCACCGTTCAGTCGGTGCAATTATTGCCCAAACACTTACAAAGAGGGAAAGCTGTACAAACATGTACAAACATTCCCAACGCTCCTGTTAGATTTTAGGTGTTACTCCTGCTCTGTGGCTGGCAAAGCCATTCGCTCTGCACGGCTCGGTGGAAGATGGAAACCCTGTGACTGGGTCTCCGAAGCTATGGGCTCTCTCAGCCCTCTTCTTGTCTCTGCACTGCGCCGTCTCCTAAAGCACTTGTTCTGCTCTGAAAGCGAAGCAGAAATTGTCAGGCTTTTATAAAAGAATTGGGGGGGGGGGTTGGTGGTTAGAAAGGTACTTGGCTGTGTTACTGATTGCATCCATCCATTTGGTATTTCTAAAAGTACACCTGGTAATCGTGTCCGTACCACCTGTAGTCAACTGAGTTAAGCACCTTCTTTATAACGGCTTACAAAACTTCAGAGAAGCAACAAAGGAAATGAATGTATTTACAGAGCTTAGAAAATGTAAAAATTTGTAATTTTATTTATTAGTATTTAATGTCTTCTGGGTTTTTTTAGTTGGAAAGCATGATACTTTTTTGGGTGTAGTTAGTAAAAGTAGATATTTTTGTAATTTCTTATTCTATTGTCGTTTTTACAGGCTCTAGGAAGTTTTTACTTTCTTCACGAATCTTTGAAAAACATCTACCAGTTTGATTTTAAAGGTAAGCAAAGGAATGACATGTTGTTAATTGTCAATTAGCTTTATATATCGAGGCAGCTTTCCTGTCTTCTTCTCTTATAGTGGTGACTAGCAGTTTTTTCCATGACAGGCAGACTTCCATATAATGCATGCAAGTCCACTGATGACAGACGTTACTTTTCTTACCTTTTATAGACTTCTCAGAAGAAGTCAATGGACCGGCCACAGGTTGAAAAATGGTGCATTAATCATTCACGTGCAGATGGATCTTTGGATCCATAGAGATCCCTGATGATTTCAAAAGAACTCTGAATGGCCACAAGGTTCTTTCAGGCAGATCAGATATAGGACCAAGACATTAAATGTCCAACAGTGATGGTCGTTTTGCAAAGCAGCTGAGGTAAATTTATGGCTTAAATTACTTGGAGCAGTGCAGGTCAGTGGGAGGGTGTCATTGTTTTCAACCCACATTGATCCGTCAGGTTGGAGGTCTTGCTAAATCTCAGAATTTTAAAAGTAATGCTGGGCTAGGTACATTAAATATTAGAAATATCATAGAAAATTATTTAATGCTTCCTGAAGCATATATAGAAAAGATTATATAAAATTTATGTTATTTCAGTTGAGAACTGTCTGTATATTAGATACAAAAACCTTCTGGGCTTCGTTTAGCTTACTGAGCTGGATCACATTAATACTACATCTAGCATCCCATTAATTTGAGACAGTCTTGAAATGGTGGTAACTACAGAGTGAAATAATTGTCTTAATTATATAGATTAATTATTTTTGTTCTCAGTAGAGACAGATTCTCTCTGCTCACATAATTGAGGCTACAGGGTCTTCCTTCCCTGAAATATTTGAATGGTTCTTCTATGTATGTAGCAATTCAAGGTTTAGCCCAGATCAGTCCTCCTGTCATCATCGCTTTCAATGCTGAAGGAAAGTTTTAGTTGTGATATCAGAGGCAGTTCAGAGTAGATTTTATTTCTGAGAGAGCAGACTGGAAAACTCAGTAGCGATGTCAGGGCCCCTGGTGAGAGGTCGTGTCTAGTCTTCTCCCAGACTAGAACAGTTCTGCAGGCGCTAAGTAATGGCAGAGGATGTTCCTTATGGGATGAAGTGTGTGCGGGGTGGGAATGCTGGAGGAAACAGGCGCTGGACCTGCAGCTGGGTGTCAGAGGAGTGACCCGTCCCGGGGTGGGACAGCCACGGGTCCACCGTGCGCGTGAGGTGGAAGAGCCTGCGAGAGAGGCAAAGAAAGGCGCACTTGGATGTGAGATGGCAACGTCGCTCCTAACTGTTCGTCCATTTTGCCATGGGAATGGCTTTGTGTATCAGTAACATGTGTACTCTGTCTGCCCACCCGACCCCCGCGCCCGCGATCCCATCGCCCCAGCACTGGCAGACTTGCACTTGCGCTCTGAATTCCACCTGACGTTCCCCCCCACTGGGCATAGACGAGAGGTGTCCTGCTCCAGCAACACCTGACAGAGGGAAATTACTACTGGTTTAGGAAAAGAGGAGTTTTCTGGGTTTATTAATCAGTGATTGACAGCTTATTTGCTACTGTCCAGCTTTTAAAAGAAAATGTAAGAATTACAAAAAAAGTGAGAAAATGGAAGGAAGAAGTGTAGGGGAGAAAATTGGTATAAAAGAAAAAAGCAGATACTTGTTCCAGAAAATAAACACTTTAAATGTTCAGTGCTTTGTTTTGCTCAGCAAAACCTCATCAAAGCCACGGGAGGTGTGAACCGCACACCTGAAGATGTGTTTGGCCCCATCATCACTTAGAAAGAAAAAACTCTTAATAAAAATCCAAGGAAAGCGGGTGCTACACTGGATCAGTGTTGTAAGTCACCCGCTGCTCTCTTAATGTAGAGCAGAATCAGTCTCCCGGTGTAGTGTTTGTAAAATACTGCCCTGAAGGCTCCCATCTTTCAGGGGAAATGTAAAACTTGCCTCTTCTCTCATGACTATTGACATTTTCACAGTGTATTAAGCTCTTAAATCAGAGGAAAAATCCAAATGGATACAAACGTTCTCTGCACAAAAATCATCATGAAATTCTGGTTCTACTCAAAAGCATGCAAGAAATAGATGTTTATATACGATTCAATATTCCCGTAACATCACTGAGTCTTTTCAGCATTCACTGCACAGTTGGATGTGACTGAATACAGTCTTTGGAAAAAAAGATTGTCTCTGGTTTTCAGTTCTCAGGAAGAGATATTTGAGATTTTAAGTGAGAACAGATTTCTCCTACAGACTCATGTATTATTTGCTACAGCATAGAAGGCTTTTTACAGCAGTCAGAGGCCCAAAAGTTTGCTTACGATTTAAACTGTTGAGAAGCTCTGTGTTCTGAAGGGCCATCATCCAGCAGAGGGGTTTGCTGACGGGGGGGATTAGCCCAGTTTCACTCTACCACTTCGATTTACAGAAAGAATCTCGTTTTCTCTATTATGAAAGCAGGAGCAGGGTAGAAGTATTTTTACATGGAGATACACGAGAAGGCGTGCTTCCTTCCTCCTACATTTGCTTCTCAGCAGTTATGTAAATGAATCGCTGGTTCGTATTTGGCATTGATGTTACCGTAAGTTGATGGTAAAGTGCCTCCTTTCTGCCAAGTGATACCTTTTATTTAGGCTGTCCCAGCAGAAGCCTTCAGTCCTTACAGTTCTGCCAAGTGTTCTTTGTATCCTGAATGACATCGGGATCTTTTTGCTGACGCTGTTAAACTTGCCGAAGGAGGCACATCCTACTTAGAATGATGTCACATTAGTTTATCAGGATATTTGTTTAGTCTTCCTGTGGGAGCCAGATCTCAGTGATGTGCTTTACCACTAAGTCTTTTTTACAAACACAGCACCCATTCCAGCTTTAAACTCACACATCAGCCTCATGTGCTGATAGCCAGAAGTGGATGATCGGAACGAGATGGGTGGCTACGTGGTCACAGAGCAGCTGATATGGGATTTGAATGGAGCAAGTCCAGTTCACCTTCTGCATATCCCCAGAGCAAGATTTTCACCTTCGTGGTTTGAAAAAAATCGGATCAGGAGAACTGATGCAGAAGGCCTAGTGTCAGTGAAGGCCATTCAAAAATAAGACTTCTTTTACTCTAAGGGTTTTCAAGTGACTGTACAAATAACTCAGAGTTGTCTGAGCTGCCAGTATAAGCACAGAACGTTTCAGGAGGAAATCAGGGGAAAAAAGAATGCCTTTTTGTCCTGAGATCTGATTTTCATTTTTTTAATCATTTTCAGTCACTTAACTGATTAAGGAACACCCAACTGAAACTTGGCGACCTGTGTTGCTGGCCTCGTTTGGTGGAGGCTGGCATGTAGGCAGTGGGGACGGTGGCAGGGTTGAAAAGCGTTCCCACCCACGTGTGCAGGGGTGGATGTGCTGCCTCGGGCCACTGTTCTCTCCGGGCCAGCAGCTGTTTCTAAAGGTGGCAGAGACGCAGAGCAGATCCTCCGATGGGCACAGACCCAGGGGAGACCCTGCGATGGGCAGCTGTGAGGCCACTGCGCCTCTGGAGGCGGTCTAGGTTAGACCTTGAAGCTTAACAGCTGTCCTTCTAAGGCTCTGTTCGTGCATGTATGATTTCTGTTGTGGTTCTAGGTATTTAAATGTTTATGAATGTCCAGCCTTTTCCAGGATCTTGCTCGAGTCTGATAGTCTGGAACAGTGTTATCCAGGAAAATAATGCGTTAAGTAGAAAGCGAACTTCCTCTTTTTATCAGGTTTCACATTGCTGTTTCTGAATTCCATTGACTGTCTCCATTCCTGTTTTGGGACATGAAAGAAAGAAATTTCAAATTTCCCTGTTCTAGACCACTCAGTAAACCACTTGGTTTTCGTGCAACATATTCTCCGCTACTCTCACGTCCCTGAGGGAAAACATTCAGTCTGTTCATATAAGAACTTTTTTCACATTTCTTGTTTTGTCTCTGGGCATTGTAGTATTTGAATGACTTCAGTGGATGACTTGAGTGCGGCACCTTCCTTTGCAGAGACAATTGTTAATTAAAAACAGATTTAATTTTCATAAAAGAAGCTGTCTGGCTGTTTTCCCATCTCTCCTTTTTGGGGAGACGTTTGAGAAGATAGTGATGGCAGTTGCAGTTAACTCTAGACCCAGGTCGGTTAGGTTTGGAATTTAAATAAAGGATTGTACCGGTGGTACGGGACAGACCCGGACATCCCAGAGCAGGTCCAGCAAAGGGCCACTCAGACGTGGGAGCATGTTCCATACGAGGTGAGGATGAGAGAGCTGGGACTATTCTAGTTTCATTACAAGACGGCTCGGGGCGGTCTCAGCGGTAGGTATAAATACACGAAAGGAGAGTGCAAAGAGGAGGGAGCCAGGCTCTTCTCAGTGGTGCCAGTGACAGGCCAAGAGGCAGCAGGCACAAATTGAAATACAGGACATTCCACTTAAATGTAAGAATTATTATTTTTTTTGATACGAGTGTGGCCAGGCGCTGGACTGGACAGCTTCCCAGGGAGGCTGTGGGGTCTCTGTTTTGGAGGTGCCTGGACACGTACCTGAGCGATCTGCTGTGAGCAGAGCTCCTGCCAGCCCCAGCCATCCTGTGGGTCAGTGTTTGCTGATGACTTTTTCCCACCTTGCTACAAAGTTGAGTTGCCTGTACTTTAAAAAATGTTACCTCCCTTAAATGCCGTTAACCAAGAGATTAGTTGACCTGTGAACCCCGAAAAGATGGCTGTATTTAATTTTTTCTTCCTGAGAATTCGCAGTGGTGGTACTGGGAAATTACACATCCTTCAGTAAATCCTGAGATTTGTACTCATTCCTGAAAAGAGACATCTCCTGGAAGAACCATGCCAGCAAGTTTGAGTGCCAGGGTGTGCAGAGACCTGGTTCGTAATCAGAGCTCCGACACTTTACAGTGCTCTGGGTAGGAAGACCAGCAGCCCCCCTGACTGCGTAGCTAGAAAAGGTCTGATATAAACAAGTCTGTTTACACCTGGTTTGGTGGTCTCTGTTTTTCCCCCGGACAGCTCGGTGCCTGCGTGTTTCTGCTAAGACACTACCGCCTGTTTTGCAGACACCACTGCTTTGCCAATTAGTGCTGTAAGTTGCTTATAATGTTAAAGATATTTATGTTAATTATGTTTTATATCTCTTCCTAGCTAAGAAGTATAAAAAGGTTACTGGGAAAGAAATCTACTCAGACACTTTAGAAAGCACGCCCATGCTGGAAAAGGAGAAGTTTCCACAGGATTATTTCCCTGAGGTACGTACAATCCCGAGGAGCATTCCTGAATGTGAGGTTTGATTCTGATTTGGTCTGATTACTTGAGTAGCTACTCTTGGTAGTGTAAATAAGGTCAGAATCCAGTCTTGGGTCTTTTTGGTTTTTGTTTGTCGGTTTCTTGTCACCTAAATATGTACATTTTAAGTCATTGCATGGATTTACCAAATTCAAATAGAGTTCTTTGTGCAGTAGGAAATCCTTGTGAAGGATGGGGACAGTGATGAAAAGACTTGTTTGTGCAGTTAAGACCAAAGGAATAGTGCACAGTGCCAACTGCGAGTCTGTTTCGGGGAGACATACTCCTTGGCAGGGTGAGACGCCACTTTGAATGGATTCCATCTGTATTCAGCGGCAGCAGCTCTGTGGTTGCAGCGATCCTGGTTTCTGTCCGTACAGCGAGGTGCTGCTGCCGGCACTGCAGGCGCGTAGGGAAAAGGTGGTTTCTCCGTGGTACGAGAATACATGCAACTTGAAAACATACTGAGGTTTTCCTCTGACGCGCCCTCGTACTCCCTTTTTTTGTTGCTCTCTTACGAGCTGGGGAGTGCTGCGTGTCTGAAGGTGAAGGTGAAGGTCCTGTCAAACCCAGAAACAGAAGGGCAGCTGAGGGCTGTCTTCCGCTGCACCTGCAAGTGCAACTGCACATGCAAGCGCGGTCCTTGCCTGCAATTCTCTTCTTTGATGTTTACGTTAATTTGCTTATTTTTAATTCCTTAAGAGCATCTAGAACATGGGTGTTTAATGGTTAGTGTTTACTACAAGCCAAGTGAATAAATTTGTTGAATTCCTATAATATTTGTGGATCAAACAGGCACATGGCAACTTTAATGTTAGAAAGAACTAAATAAACTTGAAAAATTAATTTAGAATTTGTAAATATACACTCTTAGACATATTTACATAGTGCATGTGGGCTTGGAAGAGCATTGCATAAATAATTACGGCATTGTTGGGATGTAAGTTACTCTTTTTCTTGACTTTGATACTACATTATTTATTTTTCTATTCTGTATCTCTATACTGGGAGGGAAACTGCCTCTGACATAATTGTAGTAGCTTTCACCTCCTGTGGATAAACATCTTAAATACTTCTTTGAAGTTAGGTGTTGTATCGTGTTGAAGGAACTCCAGGTGGTTACTCAGGTATTTATTTTTCTCCTCCATCAGCAGCAAGTGTAGCAGTGTGGGTGATTGACAACGTAAGTAGGAAACAAACAGTGCTGTTGAATGATGTGATTGTAATCCTGAGAGCGGGGAACAGCACTGTGAGCGCTGTTATCACACTTAACAGCAATAGGCCAAATTATGGATTGTTCATTGATACCCAGGAAGAATTATTTCCGTCGTTATTTCACTGCTGTTGTTTCATCATGAGACTGGCAAATTTGTAACTTGTTCAGCATCGTTCATTACCGCCTCTTACATGAACGATTCTTCACAGTCTCCTGGAGAAAGGGTTGAGTCTAGCGGCTTTCCCGCACGCGTCCGTGCACCAGGGATTGTGCCCGTTTCTTGTGGGCGCTCAGGGATCGGTTGTTCCCACGCCTTTTTTTGGAGCTAGAGCTTCCATATTCAGCACACCCTCCAGCGCTGCTGTAGGCACAGGACTAGTGGGTCCAGACCCCAAGAAGCAGCTAAACACCTTCTGAGGATCTGACGCCTTCATACTGTTCCCATCCATGACATTACCTTAAATGACTTTTCTAAGGAGAAGGCACCGTGTTCTGGCGTTGTCAGGGATACTGTTTACCTGGAGGAGGAATAAAGAGGAAAAGAGAAAACCCACAAACGTAATGAAGATGTGAACGAATCCCTGAAGCACCTTGGCAGTTAGTTCTCTTCCTGCGCACAGCACAACTCCTTCTAATAGTGTTGCAGCCAGGCTGGTAGAACAGGCGGGGGGATTTGCCTGTTTTGTTTCAGAGCTTCACTCAGTGGGAGAGGAAAGTGATAGGGGCTCTCCGGGGCTACGATAATGCAGATAATAGCAGCATCGATATTTAGAGTTCTCTGACTTCCCATGCTCTTTTGGCATACACTGTAGGGTAGACCAAGCCAGCTTACTTTTCACGTGACTTGAAAAGTTAGAAAATAGTTATGATGATTTTTACACTATGCTGTTTTTCATTTTGGACTGAAGACCAGGGGGTCTCTCAGGCACACATCAGCACAGCAACATCACAAAAGCAACAGTGGCATAGTTTTGCTTCTCATATACATGTTTCTATTTTTAAAGCTAAAATTAGTCTTGTTTATTACCTATTTCCTTCCTAGCCAAGTGTTGGTAATAGCGATGCTAATTAAAAGACCACAAAGTAACGTGTAATTTGAAAATTTGAACTGACAAAGCAGACTGCGTGAGCAGCGTGTCTGTCCAAGCATTCCATTTACATGCTCTTGTGTGTTTTAGCCAGACTTCTCATATCATATTACAGTATTTTGAGTGAGAAATGGTTTAAGACTGATTTCCTTTCATTTTATTACTGCTGCTTAAGGATGATCTAAAAGTAATTACAATGATTGAGGCATAATGCAATTCAAAATAATTACAGCCCACTGCATATAAAACTAACAAAACTTTCTGTCTTGATTTATGGGTCCTCTTGGCTAGGCATAAGACTCAAATGATGCCTCTGGGAGCAACACTCCAGATAATGTTAGGCCATTTAAAAAAAAGCAGATTTGTGTAGTCTATCAGGCCTGAGTAATTTTTTTTTTTCCCATAGTGAGAAATTGGTTGTTATCATAGATCACAGATACTGCTCAAAGCTCTTATGAAAGATGAATTAATTTCACTAATGCTTTAATGCAAACCTTTCATGGAGAAGGCTGTATGGTGATAACCTTACTGCGGTCTCTCCTTTCTCAATGATGATTTATGTTGTCTTTTAGTAGATGAAACTGCCTGTATTCACAATCCATCTGCTGCCTAAAGGAATCCTATTAACAGAGGATCCGAGAAGAGACTTAATACTGTAAGGTGAAAGATGCGGTATCCCCTTTCTGGGACGTGAAGTAGGATATTTTTTTTCCTATTTTAAAATGTAGATACCTCTCTGAGAGCGTACAGATGATCTATGTTATCTCTACCTGGTTTTATGCTGGTTTACGGATGGTGGATCAGCTAGTGACTATCTGTTAAAGTCAAAACAAAGATTGTTGCTTTGAAATTTGCAGTGAGAAACAGTTTTCTCTTTCCTCTTTCCCAAGCTATAGTTCTTCTTTAAATTCTGTTTCCAAAATTTTCTTCTTTCCAAATACTGTGTTTGGAAATATTAAAGCACATCAGCAATCCAAAATCCGAAGGCGTGTTGTTCAGCTGCGGTATAAATCTAAGGTGAAGGATGACGTGTTTATATTCAAGATGTTAGACAGTGCTTCAACTACTGGGCTGTATTAGGTCCAAAGCCTTCTGCATTCTTAAACAGGCAGACTATTAATAAGTGAATTACTTGTTGAAGTTAAAGGAATTAAGTAAGTGTTTTCAAGTTATGAGTGTCTAAAGGTAATTTACAGGTTGGGGGAATATACAAATTGCACAATAAAACAAGTGTCCTTTTATGATGCAGAGGCATAGGTGTCCTTGCAGCTGTGCGACGTCCTCCAGCATGAGCGGAAGCGCCTCCCCGGTCCCCTGCCATGGCTTTTACTTGTGCCAAGTAAAAGGCCCAAACCATCCTGTTTCCGTCCACCACTGTTGCTTTTGTAACTATTTTAAGTCACGTGCTCCAGCAATAATTTAATTTTGCTGTGTAGATGAGTCCTAAAGAAAATCTTAATTGGAAGAGAATGTCATCAAACGCTGAGTTAGGCTTATCCTGACCGTAGCAGCAAATCGCAGCAAAGTCGGGGTTCTGATTTTGTCGTTCTGGGACAAGTCGGGTGACATTGCTGTTGTTGGCAATTCCATGTACAACTGTCATGTTGTCACTCTGCTGCTATTACCTTATTAGTATAAATTTTATTATTGTAATTATCTGCCTTTAATGACTATTTTATAAAATAAGTTTTGTAATGACTCTTTGCTTTCTCAGAAAAAGTGAAATGAGCTACAGAATTACTGTCACGTTTTGGGTTGGGCATCTAAAACTTAGGTTTATAAACATTGCATGTATAAACATTGTTTATACCCCTATCAAGCCTAAATTCTGCTGTTCCAAAGAAAGGAATTCTTACACACTTAAATGTTCTTCGGAGAGTTTAGTGAAATACAGGAGGAAAAAAGAAGGTGCCTTGTAAAAGAGAAGAAATGCTGATCTCTGGCGGTGGATATGAAGCGTGAGAACAGGCCGGTGGCTGAGTTGCGGTCTCTAACAGGTGCCGTCGCTCTGCGCTGCTCGGGGCAGTGGCCGACGAGCATTACTGCTGGTTGGCGCCTTCGCTGGGCATGTGTGTGGGAGGAAGCTGACAGCAGTAATGATGTGCTTGTCCCGTGGTGTTGTATGTAAAAATAAGTGGAGCGAGTGTAAAGTTTATCACACATTTCTTATATTTGCTTACATCATGCACAGATACTTAAATGGGGTCTTCGAACAGATATACTCTTACTAAATTCTTTATACTGTATTTTCTGGTAAATAAAGGGCAATGAAATCATTACATGAAACAGAAAATTATCAGCTAAATTATTACACTACGTAATAGATTTTGTCATTAGATAGATTGAGTTCATATTCTTAAGCTCTCGCTATGCATTTTTTGATGAGTGCCATAGATATTTTCATTTACAGACTTTTAAATTTATGTAATGACTTCTAAAAATCTTCAGCAGTAAAAATACGACTGATAGTGCTGTTACAATGTTTGATAGTGTTCAAAGGCTGAACTGGGCTCGAGTCTTCCGTATACTCTGTGTTGTTCTGGAATACAGGGAAATTAGAAAGGTACTTTGGGCAGTTTGTGTACAAACTCCTAAAAATACAAGAGCATAAATTCTTTAATTCTATAAACTTACCTAAGGAAAGAAAAGAAGTCATTTGGGGGCAGGAACTACATTCTCTATGGGTTTTATGGAAAGTTGTCATAATCGATGCCCCTTCTCCTGGCTGGTTAAACACTGAGCAGCATACTGTGAGTACATGAAACGCAAGGTCCAGCGTGAGGCTTTGAGGAGGAGTTCCTCTCGCCACAGTCGTGCGGGCCTGCTAATGCCGAGCATTGCGTGGTGCCCCCGTTGTTCTTGCTGCTCAGCATTCGGCTGTTCGCGTGCAAGGTTCCCCGTCTTCCTCCGAACTGCGGTGTGCCTTTAAGAAGCTGCAATTACACTGCAGTCATTGCCACTTTAATATGTCTTTCCTTCATGCCCCTGCTTTGTATGGTTGAATAAACCCTTGCTGGGTCACTATTTAATTTGATATGGTCCCTCTCAGTAAAATGATGGAGAAAAGATGAATTAAGGCTCTGTGCTAGTCATTATCAATCATGGTTTGTGTGCATTACTTATTGCTCACAGTGCTTTTTGACATTAGCCCTCTATAACCTCTCTCTTCATGTTAATGTTGTCTGGAGGTCCTTTTACCCGATGTAGCAGAGGTTATTTATGTAGGTGGTGTTTCTAGGGGGTTTTAAAAGGTCAGCACGATCTCCTGAGAGACTCTACTCACAAAGAAAAGGCTGGTGGAATGTAACTACAAGTTCTCAAATTGTGATTTTTTTAAGTTTTTTTGAAGGACTTCTAATAGAGAGGTGTCAGAATTTCAGTTACACTTATTAAAGTACGTTTTTGTAAAATAGCCTCTAATACATACTACTGCCCTTAAAACCAGTATTTGCCGTGTATGTGTTTAGAAACGCCAAGCTACTATAAGGAATTCCGTATTTTACGATGTTATGAAATACAAATTTTGTTGCAAATACCTTTTCATTGGCTTGTATCAGCATAGCTTGCATGAAACAGAGCAAGGCGGCAGAGCCGAGGGTCGGGCATACTTCATACTGGTATTGGTTGTGTTGGTGAGGCCACTGGTGGCAGAATCAGAGCGATGGCCTGCTGGAGACGTGGATGGTGACTGACAGCAGGACTCTTGGTCCTGTACACTTTGGTTGCACAAAGCCTTAAGCTAACTGTACGTGCACGAGCCCGCGGCAGCAGGCAGGGCCATCGAAGGGAGAAAGGGATCTAGCTGATGTCGTCGTGAGGCTTCTCACCACCATCTTAACAGGGAAAGGTTCCTGGGGACAGGGAAAACCCAAATGTCACAGCCATTTTCAAGAAGGGCAAAAAGGAGGGTCCCAGGTGGCCTCTCCTAAGTCATGGGAAGGTGATGGAGCAGATCTTCCTGGATGCCCAGTTGCATGGACAAGGGGAGTGCTGTGGATGTTGCATACGTTGGCTCTAGCAAGGTCATTGATGCAGTCTGTCATAGTATCTTTGAAGCCCAACTGGTGGCATATGTACTGGGTAGGTGGAGTACGAGATGGCTGGAAAGTTGGCCAACCACCAGGCTCACAGGGTGGTGAGCAAAATCCAGCTGGCAGCTGGTTGATGGTGCTGTTCCTCAGGGGGCGATGCTGGGATCTGTACTGTCAACACCTTTGTCAACAGCTTGGACAACAGGGTGGAGCGCACACTCAGCTTTGCAGTGATGTTAAGTTTGGGGAGCAGCCAGAATGCTGGAGGGCATGGCTGCTTTTCAGAAAGACTTCAACAGGCTGAAGAAATGGTGTGATGGGAACCTCACGGAGTTCAGCAAAGGTTAATGCCAAGCCTTGTCCCTGGGATGGAATAACCTCTTAAAGCAGTACAGGCTGGAGGTGACTATCGAGGAAACAGAAGAGGACATGGATCTTGATGGACAGCAAGTTGAACATGAGCCAGCAGCGTGTTTTGGCAGCAAAAAGAAGGCAAAAAGCATCCCAGGATGTGATAGGTCCCAGGAGGGGACTCCCACCTATTCGGCATTCCAAGGCACGTCACATCTCCAGTGTCGTCTTTGGGAACCCCTGTACCAGACAGATGTGGGCAAACTGGAGCAAGTGCAGCAGAGGCACCTCTGGGGCTGGAGCAGGGGCTGTGGGAGGAGAAGCGAGAGAGCCTGTCTGTGCCACCAGGAGAAGGAGACAATGAGGGACCACGCTTGCTGGCTGCAGTGGCCAACTGGTGGCTCTTGAGGGATGGGGCTGGGTGCCTCTGGGTGGTGTGCAGCAACAGGACAAGGGGCAGCAGGCATCAGCTGCAGCAAGGGAAAATCTGACTACGTCTGGGAAAAGATTTCACCATGAGGGTAAACATCAGAAGAGAGGCCCAGATAGGTCATGGAATCACTGTCCTTGGAGATGCCCAAAACCCAACTGGATATGTCTCCAAGCGGCACGGTCTAGTTGGCCCCATTTTAATGTTACATCTTTTGAAGTACCTATTATGTTGCCAAAGAGGAAAATAGCAAATGAAAAATGGCAGCTTGATTGAAGACATTATCGTGGGCCACATCACAGGCTTGGATTATTTGATTTTAAGTTCTATGTATTGTTCTTCAGTAATTAAAAGTTCAATATAGTTATTTTTAAGAATGAAATGACAGAGCTCCCCTTTTTTGATTGAGATTAGATTTAAGCCAATTTTGAATGCTTTTAGCATTTAACTTTTTTCATTGTTTTGCATTTGAATAAACGTTGACATTTTGCCAAATCTCAACTTGTAACTGCGCTGTCATGATCATCACAGAAACTGTGAAGAGAAGGGACCTTATTGGATTGTGGGGTTTGTAGTTCAGCCATGAAAGCTGGACTGTGAGGAAGATTTGGTGTGTTAGCCCTCCAGCCAGCCGTTCCCTCACTGACCGGAGTGACTGCTGGATCTGCAGAAGAGGTTATTTTTCAGTGTTGGAAGAAAAATATTTACAGTAAAGTAGATATTTATTAACAGTAACCACAGAGTTTTTCTCAGTAGAGCTGCAGTTTAAGAAAAATCAAAAGTTGGGCTCTCCAAAAACAAAAGTAATAAGGATTCAGAGAAATTAGCTCCCCTCTGAATGGATCCATCAGCTGGATTTCAGCGTAGTGAGCTGATAGGATTTCCTCCCTGAACATGAGCTTATTAGACCTAGGCAAATTTGTGTGCTTTCAAAAGCCCAAATTCTGAAAAGACTTAAGCACCTGTAAGCATCAACGAACGACTGATGTTGATGACTAAATATCTCAAAAACACTTTTCCCCCCCGACTGTAGTAACGGAGTTGATGCAGTGAGCTGCCAGGAGTCACCAGACAGGCCTGCAGGAGCGTGCTGGTGTGAACATCACGTGTGCTCAGAAGAGAAATCCATTTGTTCCGTATAATCCTTTTGGGTTTAGGAGGTTTTTCTCCTTTTGTCCATAGGAAATCTTTACATTTGGCTAAACATTTGTTCTGTTAATTTATTTTATTCCCTCTTAATATATGTCCTGTGATCTTCTGAAAGCCAAGTGTAAGTGGATGTCATGGTTTTGACATAAGTCAAGAACAGAAGAAAGTTGTTCACTGTGTGTCCACAGTATCAAAATATGAATTCTGATTCACTGCATAAAGGACGTTGTTGTTTTTCACTGTTCTTGGACTTGACTGTCTTGAGAGGACTGCTTCCTCGTGCCACCATAGCAAAGCAAAGCTGCTAAGATGTGTCCAAGAAGAGCCTCCAGCCCTTCGTGAGCAGGGCCAGCACAGCTGTGTCCCCAGCCAAGCTGCGATTGTCCCTGCGGCTCTCGCAGTAGAATTTGGCTCTAGCAGTCTGCGTAGGAACGTCCCACAAGCCTGCAGAAGGGTGATGCTGAAAGTGCCACCTGAAGTAAGAAATGCTAAAAAAAGGTTTCCCAAAATCTGGAGTACATAACTGTGCATAAATTTGGTAGACAATTTTTTACTTCTTAGTTTTGTAGCGTGTAGGTGACACTTTTTCCACAAAATTACAAGCTCTGAATTTGAGTGCAATCAACAAAATAAGCTGTCGATTACAAGTAACTTTGCACATTTTCCTGGGTTTGACAGAACAACTGACTGTCAGTAAAGTTTTCACAGTCAAGCTTTCAAGAATAAGCTATAATTTATTCAGTAAAATAAACACTTTAAAATCTTCGTGAGCATATTTGGTGTGCAGGGAGACCCCCAGTGGGGAAGGGGCCCAACTGAAGGAGAGGAGTTTGGCTGCGGGTACCACGCTTGTGCCTGCAGAGGCGAGGAGGTGGGAGGTAGGTGACGGTGATCTGAAGGTGACAGAAGACAGCCCCTTTAGATGTTGCGAGGCCCTTCACTACCTCAGAAGTATTTGGGACTTCAGAATTTCATGAAGGCTGTCTGTTCCCGGTGAGGTGGATAAATACATCCGGCAAGTCTCTCGCGCAGGCAGAGCCGTAGGGGAGCGATAGCCCTGAACGGCGGATGCTCTGCCATGGCCGGCACTTTATTTCTAATAAGGAGTTGCAGTCTTCTGCTGCGGAATCATTGGCGTCGTTATTTAGGCCTGTCTGGTGCAGTATTCATTACCAGAGAACATTAGCCTAGCCCCACACTCATTGTTAACAGTGGATAAATAGGATGCAGAATCATGTCTTTTTGTGGGAGGTTGTAATTTATGGCAGCGGCTTAGGAGTGGTGCTGAAAAAATCCTGTTGCTCTATGAGGAGTGCCATACGCTGGCGTGAGCTGATTTGTGGCTTTCTCGCAGACGTTGCAGTTTTGATAAATGTAATGTTTTACCATTATTTAAATTCCCCTTAACTTTTATAGAAATATTGGGTGGGTTGGCTCGGCAGGAGAAACAGCTTTCTAGCAGATCTCATTCATTTTAATTTGATGTAAATCTCTGATGACATTTTACAGTTCAGGTAAAATTACAAAGAAGCCAAGACATTTGTACCTAGGCGGTAAGAATTTGCTGGTTTAGGCTAAGCGTAAATACGGTCGGTAAAGCTTTCCTAATTGGTTATCTTTCAATTATAAGCAGCTACCAGGCCTTATATTAATTTTACACCTAAGTTTATAACTGCTGCAGGGCCAAAAAGATAAATTTAATTCCAGGATTTATAAGAGAGGCCATATTTGTTTTCAAGGTACCTCAGTTGGTGTGTAGTGCTTATGCACAGCGTATGGATGAACTTTGTTTTATTTTGTTCTGTATAAGTACGTTTCACAGTAGTCCTTTACTTAAGGTAACTGATTCTTATTTGCTTATTTTTCAGTGCAAGTGGTCCAGAAAAGGTTTCATTCGAACAAGATGGTGTATTACTGATTGGTAAGTTGCATCTTTAAGTTAGTTTTGATTATGTGTATATTATGTGTATTTTTGTTAACAACTATCTCAAAGAAGGTATTCATACGTATAGATTGGGCTATTCGTAGAACAGATTGGTTCCAAAACAGTTGCTTTACATTATTATTTATTGAGCACATAGTGCTCAGTAAGTTGCAATGATGCATCACAAAAGGTGATGTTAATATTCACACGTATGTGCAGTTAGCACGGGATAATCCAGGTCATAAGGAACCTCTCGGTCAAGCACGGTCAGGAGAGCTTGGTGCCTGTGACCGAGGCCACAGGAGCCACCGTGTGGAGCTGAAGCGGCCCCCCCACTGCTGCTCCCCATCTCGCCTGGCACGGCCGAGGCTCTACAGCGTCTCCTGGGTCAGATCCCTGTGCTGGGCGTGTGCAGCCCTCGCCACGGGGCTTGATGAGGAAAGAGATCATTCTCTGTGAACGCCTCAAGCCCAGTCCAGTTGCCACTGAAGTCAGTGGAGGGACCTTACCTTCAAGGAACACAGCTTTTTTAAAAACAGCTCCTACTAAATTGCTTTTACCGGATCAGAACTTTTTATTTGTCGTATTCGGGTGAGGGTTCCCATTTTAAACCCAAGGCACGGTCCTGCTCTCTGTGAGGTTGCTTGTTTTCACCCTAGAGTAGAGCAAAGCGCCTGCAGCCCAGGGGCTGGTGGAGGGGCAGCGGGCAGCCCTCCTCTCCTCCCGCGCTCGCAGGCGCCCGAGGAAACGTCCCGTCCCGCCACGCTTACTGCAGTTCAGTGTAACCTGGCTGTCGTCAAAGCAGAGAGAGTTCATCATCAGGTCTACAGAAGAAACATTTTTGCTCTTGGGGTCATCCAACAGCCCAGAGAGGTGGGAGCCGAGGGGAGCAGACAGCTCTATGAAAATACAAGTTGAACGTCATTATGGTGTTACCCGCGAGATCACTGTCTTTGGCAGAAGCAGTGCCAACTAGTGTTGACAAGAGGTGTATCTCATAACTGAAGCGATTTATTGTCTGTGTTTGGAAATGCTACCTTTAATAACAATAATGGCAGTAGTAATAGTGGTACTGTACGTTGGGGGGAGCAGCCAATTGTGCAAAACACTATACCTGAGAGAGCTGGAAAATCTTCCTTGATTAACACAAGGAGAGCTCAATAAACAAACCCGCAGATGGTTCAGCTTTCTCTAGTCCTACCTGGAAATCAGACCATACTTTTTTGCCATTTAGTCATAGTTTTGGTGTTTACTGCTTGTTTGTGTTAGACTCACCTAAATCTATGTGGATGTTCAACGTTTTTCCCTTCCTCCTGTGGTCATTTCATGTCTTAAAATTGTAAGTTTGATTTTAAAGTCTGATGAATGTTTGCGCAGGCTGACTTGTGAGTGCTGAACGGTATTCCTGCTTGTTTGCATGAGCGTGTTTATTAGATTAAGCAGTTTGTGGAAAAAGAAAAAGCAGCAGGTTGTCTCCTTTTACATACTTTTTGACCCAGAAATCAGACAGGCAACGATGGGATAATGTAGGTTCTTGTTAATTTTTCCAGATCCATACGACATGGCATGTGATTCCAGCAGTAGAGAGCTGCAGAAGTGGGTATTTAGCACCAATTGCTAATCTGGCCTTTTCTCTTATGTCGTGACTTTTCCAGATTCTGTCTCTCCTATCCTCTTGGATTTCTTCTTCACAGAAAAAATAATGTGAATTTATTTTTAGGCCTTTCCAAGAAAAAAAATGTTCTTCAGAGATAGATTTAAAGAAGTTTTCTTGCAGGTTGATATTAAAAAGGATGCTTTTGGAAGGAGCAGTCTGTAGGTGGATGTTCTGATCAGATAATATACGACACTTATGTTTCCTGAGGGTGTTTTGGGGAGTAAGAGTGAGGAGACTCACAGCTTTTTCTGATCTGTAGGGAGGTGAGCTATGGTGGGAGTTTTGTGTCTGGGATAGTCTGCGGTGTTGATCCACATGGTCTAACAAGAGCTCAAATGTTTCTCATGGGAAGTTGAAGGGGCAAGTTACTGTGAACAGTTTCTGGAGAACGGAAGTGAAATATTATGGAAAATACAGGGGCTTAGAAAATACACCTAATTAGGTCTGTTTGTGGTATGAGAAGTGTTTAAACGCAGTCTATGTGCATATGCATATGAACAGTTCTGGCCGTTTTCATAATCATGACTTTTGATCTATACATTTCTACATGCTAATAATAGTTTAATAAAAATATAGCCAGGAGACTTGTTGTTAGTAGTTCTGTGTGAGTCCTTGAAGGCAGCTATTAATTTTCCCTGCCTAGGAAACATCGTTATAGACTGTACGTCATGCCAAGAACAGAGGGCTTCCAAAAACCTAAAAAAGTCACCTTAAAAGATTTCAGAGAACTGTCCTCTTTTTCCTCCTCTGTGATTCAGTGATCTGCCCCAGTTGAGTTCTTCCGTGAATCCAGATTTTTCATTCCTTCTTCATTACCTTAACTTTAGTGCAAATGAAGAATTAAGGAATCTTGGGGGACTCACAAATTTCACATTAAGAAAAAACAAGAGAGACCTGCCTAACTACATGCACCTTTTTTTTCCCCTTTTTTTTAGTATCTTGAATATAAGGGGGGGTAAGGTGGTATTTATTTCTATTCCAATAGTTCTTAGTGTTACTGTCTTAATAGGTGCAAGATAGTGTCCTGAATGCATTACAGTCTTAACTACCGTTTACATATATAGTTTATATGTGGTAGGGAGGATGGAGTAGAGAATACATTTATAAAATGTAGGTATGGCACCAACCCGGGAATATTTGCAAGTGTATCAGAGGTCAGAATCAGCAACCAAAATTGTTTTGATATTTTAGACAAAGTAGGATTGCAAGATTAAAGTCAGGGAGGTGCAAAATGTTGCACTTTGAGAGGAGACTTCAAAAGCACAAATACGACATTGGGAATAACGGAGCCATTGCCCATGCTGTAGAAAACGATCAAGGGAGAAGAAACTGAATATGGTTCGTTATTATCTTACTGAGATGTATTAACAGATACATCATGTGGAGGACATGAAGGGAGGAAGGTATGGTAATTATGTAATTGAGTCTGCCAAGGCCTTCGATAGAGTGCTCTGCTGTGCTTTAGGTAAGCGGAGAAAGAACGGGAGAGTCAAGAATAGTAGGGGTATTGGAGGAGGAGTTGAAAAATTTGGCTCACCACATCTAGGAGACCGGTTGCTGTCTTTCTCCCCTGCAGAAAGGGCCGAAGGAGATCGATTTCATTTGCACAAAAACAGGTAATGTGATGACAGTTTTAATTTAAGGACAGGGAAATTGTAGGTGGAAGGTCCTTCCTTAGCAAGCTGTAAGAACAAGCAGTTTTTAGGCAGATGGGGATGGATGATAGGTACCTTCACGCAGGAGGTGAGTTTGTGCCATGAGGTCCCTCCCTGCCCTACTGGGATCCTTTCTGTTCGTCCTTCAGACAGACAGGAGTGGACATCCCAAGCCATCATCTCCAGATTATGTTTCATAGTTATATGCTATTTATATATCTTCATATGAAGGTTAGTAGAACTACTTCATCATCACTGTGAGTTCATTCGGCAGGACACAGCTGTTCCCTGTATCCAGAAACCCCACCGGTGTCTTTGGAAGAGCCTTTGTGCCGGCTGCTTGGTGACCCGTGTGTCTCTGTCGCGCATTTGCTGTTTTGCCTTCCTTGCTGTGTCCAGATCTGTTCCCTGACTCTGTCACCATCTGGTGAGAGTCTCACTGTGCACAGCTTGGGGTTTCTGCTTGCTACCTCCCTCTCCCAAAGTCTGTCCCCAGGTTCCCGCTGCAGGCTGCGGGCTGCTTTTTGAACATGAGGTGTGTTTGCCTTCTCTGTTGTTTTTTATCTCCAGGCTGAATTCTCATACAAGAGATGTTTGAGCACAGGACTAGTAACACAAAGTCGGTATGATTTAGTCGTTTGTTCAAAGTGCTTGGCTCCTATAAAGGGAAAAACTTTTTTAAGTCTGAAATCCCAGGCAAGGTAATACAGGGAGATGATGGGGCTGAGCTGTGGCTCACCTCACAAAGGGGGCTGAGAACTCACTAAATGGACCTTTCATTCAGGAATTCCTGCATTCCTGGTTTGTTTGAGGGGGGGGAGCATTGCTAAATCTGTGTGAAAAGAGTATAAAAGAGTATTCCAGGTGTTCTGGTTTCATTGTGACTCAACATGTTCCATCACCAACACAGCAAAGTAAAGGGATGAGAGAGTTTTTAAAAAAGCAGACCAGGTCTCTAGGACACAAAAAGACACAAGCAGAGCAAATGTAAAGCAGAATGCCAGCTTGGCCGTAACATCTGCATAGCTTTCTGTTTGCCACGCAGGTGTGTCCTGTCTGTCAGCCGTGGGAAACCAGAGTTCAGAAAGACAGCGTGCCTTCCACGGCAGGGGGTNGGGTTGGGCGAGACCATCTTTAATGGTCCTTTCCAACCCAACCCGTTCTGTGATTCTGTAATTTACCTTTTATGCGGGGGGGGGGCAAAAGAAGGTGTTTATTTCGCAGGGGTCTGAAGTTGGTTTCATTCATTAAGAAGAAGCTTCCAGAATATCCCTATTTCTCTTGTCCTCAACCAGACCGAATTCTATAGATCTTCCACAGAAGCAATATGATTCTTTTCAGAAAAGTCTTCTGTCAGTCTTTGGCCATCCCACAAGGCAGACACCAGGCACTGTAACAGCGGTCCTCGGCTCCGGCGTGTTCCTCCTGGGGGCAGAGCTCCAAAGCCGGGACAGCCTTTATCCCTCGAGGTTATGTTCTTCTGGAGTGCAGCACCAGTAGCGAGTAGGGGCTGCCACTGCGATGGGCTATGGCTGAGCCAGCCCGCAGCAGGAGGAGGGACTGCCGTCTGACTCCCTGCCTCGCTGCAGAGTAGCAAAGGATGAGTTAATACTCCTGTCCTTCAGGTTAGGAAGCAAAGCGGTGAAATTTTACAAATTTTACTGATTTTCTGGGGCTAGATCCTCATCCAAGTCTTATGAGGAGCGGCTGAGGGCACTGGGGGTGTTCAGCCCAGAGAAGAGGAGGCCGAGGGGAGACCTTCTCGCCCTCTACAGCTCCCTGACAGGAGGGGGTAGTGAGGGGGGGGCGGTCTCTGCTCCCAAGGAACAGGTGATGGGACAAGAGGAAATGGCCTCAAGTTGTGCCAGGGGAGGTTTAGATTGGATATTAGGAAAAATTTCTTCCCCAAAAGTGTTGTTGAGCATTGGAAGAGGCTGCCCAGGGAAGCGGTGGAGTTGCCACCCCTTCCTAGAAGGGGGCAGAGGTGGTGCTGAGGGACATGGGTTAGTGGTGACTTGACAGTGCTGCATAACAGTTGGACTTGATGACATTAAGAGTCTTTTGCAACACAGACAATTCTGTGATTCTATGATCTTGCAGGCACAGTCCAAGTTAAACAGCCTGTGTCCTCTTCCCTTGTGCCCTGGTGGCCAAGAAGGCCAACGGCATCTTGGGGGGCATCAAGAAGAGTGTGGCCAGCAGGTGGAGGGAGGTCATCCTCCCCCTCTGCGCTGTCCTGTTGAGGCCGCATCTGGAGTGCTGTGTCCAGTTCTGGGCTGCCCGGTTCAAGGACAGGGAACTGCTGGAGAGGGTCCAGCAGAGGGCTACGGAGATGCTCAGGGGATTGGAGCACCTCTCTGCTGAGGAGAGGCTGAGAGCCCTGGGGCTGTTCAGCCTGGAGAGGAGAAGGCTGAGAGGGGATCTCATCAATGCTGATCAATATCTAAGGGGCCGGTGACAAGAGGACGGGGCCACACTCTTTCCAGTGGTGCCCAGTGACAGGACAAGGGGCAACGGGCACAAACTGGAACATGGGAATTTCCATCTAAATGTGAGGAGGAACTACTTTCCTGTGCGGGTGGCAGAGCAGTGGCAGAGGCTGCCCAGAGAGGTGGGGGAGTCTCCCACTCTGGAGCCATTCCAAACCCACCTGGACGCCGTCCTGTGCACCTTTCTGGAGGTGCCCCTGCTCTGGCGGGGGGTGGGATGAGATGATCTCCAGAGGTCCCTTCCAACCCTGACCAGTCTGGGATTCGGTGATTCTGGGCTAGAAGCGGTGTGTGGATTCACCACTGTTATATTGGCATTCTCCACACAGGACCAGATAAGGAGTTTGCAGTGATATGATTTAGCCTTTAATGTCAGTAAAATTCTCCTGTCAAGAGCTTTTCATTTTGTTTATTGTAAAGCCACAGTTCTACTGGGTATTTAGCTACAGCTTTTTAAACTTGAAGTTGTTTGTGTACACATTCAGTTTTGTTTTAAAATGTTTTAGTGAGAGGGTACTGCTTGATTTCCGTGAATTGTAACTGACAAATAGTATTTCATTTTCGTATATGCATATTTTAAGAAAAAGCCAGCCTAGATGCAGTCTTACCTGTGGATGAGTTTGTCATAAATTTGATAATAGTCTTTGACAATTTTCTGGTGATGATAGCTTAATTTGCAGAGTCTGCATGAGTAAATATTAAGGTAACATAAGAGAGAATACAGTAAGTGTTATTATGTTGAATGCTTTGCTGATGCAACAAATGTTTTTTTCTTTTAGCCTGAATCATTTTATTTTTTCCTTTTTTGTCATAGTGCCTTTGACTTGGTAAACATTCATCTTTTCCATGATGCTTCCAATTTAATTGCTTGGGAAACAAGCCCATCGGTTTACTCAGGAATACGGCATAAGGCTCTTGGCTATGTACTTGATAGGTATGTATTAGCCTTTACTAGCCTCTTTCCATCTTCTGTGTTCATAAGCAGTGTATGAAAGATGTTTCAAAAGGCACGCTCAAAAATGTAGAGATTTTTTTCTGTGAACTGAAAATGGTCACTTCTTATCAGAGTTTTCTAGACGGTGCCAATTACAGGTCAGTTCGTGTCGCTTACTCTTTTAAGCTAAATTACTGAGACTGGAAAATCTCTCTGAAGTCACCAGAACTTCTAGAGCAGAAAGCAGGTTTATTTTTTAAATGTGCTAGTTAGACTAGTTTCTTTTTAGTTTGGGTGAAGTCTAGTAAAGCTGCCATTCAAGTATGTTTTCAGTTACAGAATAATAGAATGATTCCCGTTGGAAGGGACCTCTGGGAGCCTCTTGTTCACCTTCCTGCTCAGAGCAGGACTGTCTTCAACACCAGATCGGGTTGTTCAAGGCTTATCCAGCTGAGCTTTGAAAAGCTCCACACACGGTAATTTGCAGCTTCTCTGGGCCACCCATTGACTAACCTCATTGTGAAACTTTTTCTCCCTAATATCCAGCCAGAATTTCCCTCAAAGCAGTTCGTGTCCATGGCCCCTCATCTTTTGGTGTGCGTTGCTGAGGAGAGCCTGGCTCTGTCTGTCCTGTGACTACCAGATAGATAGAGCCAGCAACAAAATCCTCCCATAGCCACCTTTCCTGTAAACTGAACAAACCTTGTCCAGACGGTGCTTTTGCCAAGAAAGGCTGGACCAGATGATCCCTGAGGTCCCTTCCAGCCCGGGATTCTGTGATTCTATGAAGCACAGCTCTTTCAACCTCTCCGTGTAAGTCACAAGCTTCAACGCCCTCAACAGTAGCCCCTGTGGGGTTTTCGTCTCCGTGCTAGCTGAGTGCAGGAGGCAGCGACACAGCATCGCATGCAGTCATCACTGTTATTAATAACTTCACGGTTTATAACGGTGTTACAGAGTTGATTCATCTGATGGGTGGTACAATGCAGAGGAGAGTCGCAAAAATACCCAACAATTTACAGCTGCCCTAATTAGCAGTTATAAAGACAGAAAAAAAGACAGGTTTTTCTTGAGTAAGAAAAAATTCTGCGTGGACATACGTGTATTGGCAAAGTAGACGGGTATTTCTCTTACGAGGTCCTGCTTGACTTCATGTTTGCCTGAGAAAGAGAGCTTTACAGTGTCTCTTCAAAGCAGCCGTGGCATGCACTGCGGTCTGCGGCATGAGACGGTGCTTGAAACACACTGCTTAGGCTGGAAAAAGCGAAAGCAGAGCACTGTACGCTGTTTTCCTGCCCCATCCCTGGGGTCCGGCGGCGGTGCGTGCCGTGTGCCGGGCTAAGGGAGCTCTCTGCAGCGGGACCCCAGGAGCGACGGACGCTGCCCCCTCCCCACGGCCACGCGTGGGCACGGCCGCTCGGCCCGTCTCACTGTGCGGCACCGTCCCATCCCGCCGCCCGGCACGGCCCCGTGCCGCCCGGGTGAGGAGGGCCGGCGCGCTGGGGCTGGCCCAGGGCAGGAGAGCCAGAGCCCGGGCTGGTGGGGAGCCACTGCCCGGCACCGCAGAGCGCGGCCGAGGGGGCCGCGAGGAAGGACGGGTTCGCTGCGTCTCTTCCTCCGGGCGTTTGCTCGCGGCCTCCCCTGTGCGTGGCAGACGCGGGGAGGAGTTCCCCACCGACAAGAGACGGTTCGCTCTCCGGGCTCTCTCTGGCAGCGGCCTGCGAGTTAAAGACGCTCCTGAACCAGACTAAGTTACGCGTTGAAAATGTCTTTGCATATGCAGCGTTGTCATTCTTCCCTACATAGATTTTCACTGAAAAAGGTTCTGAAATGTGGAACGGACTATAAAACTTCTTCAGTCACATTCTATCCAAAGTTTTATTTCTTTCTGTAAGTTTAATCTTATTTAAAGACAAGCAGATACTTTAGCAGCTGCGACTGCTTTTCCCGCTATGTATAAAGAAGTGCTTTTCCTGTGCACCCCAGCAGAGGGCTAAGTAGGAATTTCTCCAAAATAGGCATTTATTTTCACCTTTGGGGTGATACAAGGATGAAGAGAGAAAATCCAGTATGTCTTCTCTTGTGTCACTTGTAAAACCTGTTCAAATCATCAGGAAACACTGGAGGCACTTGGAAGGTTTGCAAATAGGGTTTATAAAAGATCCCTTTCTAGAGGACAGAGGTGCAGTAAGATCAGGATCTACTCTCAGTGCAGCGTGAGACGCAGATTTTTGGGTTCTGTCACATGCAGCAGTGTGGGGAAGGCCTATTTTTATTTCATTTTTTCTTGTCTCCATGGGTCTCCTCTCCTTTTCTTGTGCTTTGCAAGGGGGAACTTTCGCAAACCTGTATAAACCTTTTTTGCGTTATTTATTGCACACTTGTTTACAGCATACAGTGTGCTTCATTAGCTGATTTTGGCTGTGGACCTCCCACGACGCCCCGGCAGGGGTAAGGTAATAAGACTGTAGTATTAGTGTCAGCCGTGGGTCAGAGATGTCATGATGGTATATCTTTAAAATGTGACACTGCCAAAAACTGCCCCAGCTCCCCTGTCCTTCGAAAAGAAAACCTTCGATTTTAGGTTGGGCGCTACCACTGTGAGCTTGCATTCAGCTGAATTGTTCATTTTGAGGGAGCAGCCAGCCGCAGATCCGGACCTCCACAGTGAAATGATGGGCTGACTGGCACAAAAGCGGAGTTCTGTAAGAGCAGTGAATAATGGGAAACCCCTTTCATGGGCATTGCTAACCTTTTGGCAGCCACCAGCAAACTCTATTCTGATCTGCTGATTGGGGAGGACAATACACTGAAGCTCACTTTGAATGAATGCTACCACCAACAGTGTCCCCATTCAGGGGGTTTTGGGAACCATCTTTGACCATTGTCTGCCATCACTCCTTCAGACAGTAGGAAAAGGGAAAGTGAGAGCGTCTATAGGGGGAAAAGTACTTCTTTTCTTGGCTTTAATCTCTCTTTAAAGCTTCATAGATCTACATTTCCAGCTGAGCTACTGGAACTATGCAGTGTCTGATAAATACAGAAGAGAGAGGTTTCAAGCTGAGCTTTTAAATCCCCTTATCTGCATGAACTAATAATGCAGATTTAGTGCTGTTAAAAACAGAGACTGATAAGTCTTTTCCTTTAAAGCCTTTAAACTGCTAAAGAGCATTTAACAGCAATGCAGTTCAAACCCAGTGAACAATGCTGAGAAGGAAAACAGTTTAATGAGCTAAACCTTGACTGAATGAAACAGAAACACCTTCTCACAGTTGATTTAGGTCACTGTGGGAGTGAGTGAAAGCCCAGTTCTGTTCACGCTGCATCTTCATAAACATGAATTAAGTACAGCCGTTTCGCGTAAGGTAAAACCTGTGGCAGGAGTTGGAAATATAAAAAAGAAAAGAGTTTGCAAATAAATCCCAGATGAATTAGTTTAACTGTTAAAATCCTCAGGGAAGTCGGTTTCCCCAGAATTATTTTAACTACAAGGTTTTAACACGTAGGCACAAAGCTGCGCAACATCGCTAAATGCCTGAGAGGTGGAGGAGTTAGAGGGGGCAAAAAGGGAGAAGTGACAAGTGAGTGATTCAAAGTTGCTGCTAAAAGTTTTCTCCTGAGGGACTCTATGAATAATCATAACAAAATGTTTGGGGAGCAGAAAGGTTTAATCTTACAATGGTGTTCCGAAGTGATTTAGCTTTAATAATGTTAAAATTTAATTTTATAGTGAGAAGGATGCGGTTAAAGACAGCTAGCTGCTATGTGCCGAGCCAGATTGGGTTTAGCATTTGCCACTTTGCAAGTGTGAAGAAAATGTGGTGTTAGATAGACTCTGTAATGACGAAGAGAGTTGGAATTACACTGATATTAAACAAATATTTGCTTGTATGTTTACAAATACATATACAGTGTATATGTAGAAAATTGGCGTGTGTAATGAGTCTTTGTCAGTGCTCATGTAAACCCAGACTAAATTCCCAGAAGTAAATTGCATTGTTCCAGATAGACACAAATACAGTCAAAACTGAATTTGCTTTATAAATGAGAATAAGAACACCTGCTTTATATTTTGTGGGGCAAAAAAAACTTCTTCCAGGCCCATTTTGGACAATTCCTATGTACAATTAGCCCTATTTGCATAACACTTGCATTTTTGTATTTTCTAAAGGTGGGGGCTTTAAGCTGTACATGAGAGTAAGAAAAGAAATGTAGTTTACATTTTTGTTTAGTCTTTCATATATCTGCTGTAATTAATGCTTGTGCATATGTCTTATTAATTAATCATACTGGCATATTAATCACGTCCTTTAGACACTTGCTGGGGAAAGGTGTGTCTACTGAACTTAAATCGCCTGGCTAGGGAATGAGTGGAAGCTGTAGGATAGGGGCCTCTAAAAGTATTAGAAGAGAGTTTGCAGAGGACAAGGACGTGAGATGTTAGCCTGATCCTGTGGTCCGTGGTGTGCCAGCCATTTAAACTTCCTGAAATTATCTCCAGCATTCAGATCCATAAAATGAATGTGTTTTTTTTTTAAGAAAGTGACAGTGCTCTTCTGTTTTCCTATTGAAATGTTCCCTGGCCTAGTTCAACAGAAACATTTTTACATTACAACTGTGAAATCTTGGCATAAAGCTCCCCTTTGTGCCCTTCATTATTTTCTCACAAATATAGTCCATTGTCACATAGCTGAAGTTAATTTGATCAACATTGGGACATTTAACTTTTATGTCCGGTCAAAGGAGCTGTTTCATGCTCATTTTGGGTATTCAAAAGAAATGATTGCCAGAAAAATAATGTTACTATTAACAATTCAGAGCAATTAGTTTCCCAGGGAGAGGCGATGTGATGCACCGGCTCCACACAACTATTCTTTGTCATTTTATGGATGCTCATCAGTCAACTGTCACATCTTCTCAAAGACCCCTCCAATCTAAATGTTTCTCTTTGGGCTTTTCCCAGAACTAGCAGCTGAATGAGCAAAAGAAAAGCCACTTAGTTTCTAGGCAAAGGAAAACTTCACTCCAAAGATCTGGGTCATTTGAGAAGATNTATTTTATTTATTTTTTGCAACAGTGATTTTAACATCAAGTGAAAACTCTCTGTAATCGTGTGCTTTCAAACATTTAGTGAAATTTTTATGTATTCAAATAGAATGCACTCCCAGGGCAAATAAACCTTCCATCCAAATGTCTTCTAACAAAGGTTTAAAACCCTAGATCACATTCAGAAAGACAGCTTTTCATTAAACACCCCGAGGCTCAGCTCGTTAATATTCAGTCATCCCCCCCTTTAACTAAGGTTAAGTGCTCTCAAAATTACGTGTTTGTATAATATGCTCTTTAAAAAGTAAATCCAGCAAAATTGTCTTGTTACTTTCAGCCTGTCAAAGACACGTTTCCTTGCTTCTTGGGTTTCTGCTGGCTCGAGATTTTGCGTGTTTGATGCAGTTGTCAAAAATTTAACCCATATGTCCTTCCTGATTACACAAACACATTTTGAATTTTATTTAGGTTATATTTTTAGCAGAAAAATAATTTTGTACTTGAATGCATTATACCGAACAATATACATGATTAGAATTTTGCCCTTACTGTGTTATTTCCAGTATTTGAGGCTCTTTTTTTTGCATTAATTAATGACTGAACAGGTTATTAATAAAGTTGCAGCGTTTGTTATTCAGATTGTAAATAAAAGACCTGATTTTCTCTCAACAATAAAAAGAGATCTGTATGAACAAAAGCAGGTTTGGAAGCAAAGATCGGACTGGAGAATCAGCAGTCCAAAATCCAGAACTTTAAGAAACGCACAGGTGTCACACAGGAAGGTGTCACTGCATAAAAAAACAGGGTGGGTACACCAAGTGACTCTTCACTTTGCCTAATGCGAACAGAGGTGTGGCTCTTCCAGAAGAAATGCTGGCAATAAAGCGCTGAGGTTTCCTGGAGGCTTCGGCAGTTGTTCTCCCAAAAGCAAGCTGGCGGTGCTGTGGCGTGGGTCGCGGCAGGGATGGCCATGGCTGTGCCGCTCTCCCTCAGCCTCCCCCATCTCCCGCGAGGGCTTTGCTCCGCTTTACCTGCTTTGCCATAACAGGTTCTGCTGGAGCGGCCGCAGTTGGCTGCCGCGTCCTTGTAGTAGAGTATAACTGATGTAACTACAGGCGAGATTGGGTGGATTGTAAAAAGTACCACTCCCAGGAGAATTTGTGTAATTAAACACAGACAATTGAAGAAAAGAGCAAATCCCTCTTAAAAAAGAAATGGCTGCAAATAACTTGTTGCCTGCTTGATTTTGCTCTGAAAATGGCTTTCTATGAGAGTGGACAGAGTGCGTCACATTCTCATTGAGTTATGTTTCTCTTTGTACTGTAATTTGTTCCTTAGAGAGCCCGGAGCTAGATAAAGAGCAGTCATTAGTGTCTGGCTAAAGGTGGCACTCACATCAGCATTCATTGTGGTTTGTGTCTTTTGAAATGTTCTATCGTATCGCCATATAATCTTCCAGGATTGCTGTGATTCAGTTAAGAAGAATCTATATGGGCTGTTGATCCAATTTTTATTCATTTGCAGAGAAATGAAAATAAATTGCTGTTGTGGTATTACTTACAGTGCTCGCTGTAAGATGATGCTGTGAGCTGGTAGTTATATAGCAGAGAAACGGTCGAGAGACCTCCATTCTGCTTCTGTTTGAGTCTATGGGCACTAAGTGAATAACCACCTTCAATGTTTTTACGCCCGTAGGAAGATGGGGTCACTGTGTGGGAAGGGTGTTGTCTTTGGATCTTGCATTCTGTGTCCTGGAAAGATAGATATTCTCCCAAACAGGTAAATAACAGATGCAAGTTTCAGCATTTTGAGCCGCGTGTCTGTCTGTACAAGTGCTGGAGTTGTAGACGGGTTTGGCAGACGTTGTTCATGGACCGACAGGAGGTAATAGCTGTAACTGCTTCACCGTTTGTGAAAGCTTTATCTTTCTTCCGTCGGTGTAGGGTTTAAGATGCAGCTAAGGTGACTCGGTTTCTCACTCCCACAGGGAGAACGGCCACGCTGTCTCCATATCCACCAGAATTTTCTTTGTTCACACCTAATGTTGACAGCTCTATTTTTTAATCGGTGTGCTCTTTTCAAAGAGAGGGTTTTCTCCCTTCTCTTTAGCACTTCAAATGTTTCTGTCATGTCACCCCTCATCCGTTTCCTCTTGTAGCTCAGTAGTCTACTGTAGTGCGATTTTCAAAGGGATAAATGCCCAAGCTAACAATTCAGTATGTAGAGTTTGCTGCTAGTTAGCTTTTCTCAACACCAAGCTTTTTTTAGTCCCTCGCGAGTGAAGTCTTTCTGTGTTTCTAGTCATTTGGATTACCCTTTCCTAGAAGTTGTTAGTTTTATTTTCACTCCACCATCCCCCTGAGCCGAGCCGTTTCCCCAGGGAGCCGACGGGAGAGTGCGGGTTTCTGTCGCTGGCAGCCCACGGGGGTGACGTGGCCGCTGCCCCGCCACCTGCCCCTGCCCCCTGCGCCCGCGCCGCCATCCGCAGGAGGTCAGATGGGGAAAGGCGTTTGTTGCAAGTCTGGCAAGATAGAAATCTGGCAATATTTCTTAACCATTCTGCCACTGTTCCACTGATGAGCTGTTTAGGACATACAGTGCCTCTGTGCTGAATTGTTCTAGACTTATCACAAAAATACTTTTCCCAGCCTTAAAAGAGTTAATGGATCAGTATCCCATTGCCACGTATCCTGGTTATTTTCTGGCTTGCTGTTTGCACTTTTAACAGTAAGTGAACACAGGATTTTTGCTTTACTCCCCCACTTCCAAGCCCTGCAGGACAGTAAGGGAGAGCTGCAACCTCCCCATCTTCATGCAGATCAAGATACGGCAGTTTTCCGCTGCCTGCTTACCACCGAGTGGTACCAACACTGAGGAGTTCCAGGAGTTACGTGGAAGAATTTTAATCTTCCATGATAAAGTCAAGGAAGATTCCAAAAGACGTGCAATTTCTCTGGTTTTTCGTTTTCTCTTACATCAGATGAAGAGCAAGAAAATTTCTTTGTAGCATAAGACCAGGGCCGTAGCATTGTATTCTCCTGTAGCAAAATTGACAAGTACTTACATCATTATACATGGCTGCTATTTCATTAGGCGAATGTCAGTGTCAGGTAAGATCATGGTTTTGTCAATATAATGAAAATACCAGTCAAGTGAGGAAAAAGTCACAGTTTTCCAGCTCTAAAAATTGATTTTTATTGCTCTTCTTGTAATCCTTTCTTTGGATTAAGTATTTATTATTGATGTGGTCTTTCTTTTAATCTTAATAGCTGCTGACATTGTAATTAATTAAAAAATACAACATTTTTGCCCAAATGGCACTATATTGAAATTAAAAGTGAACGCCACATATTAGTTAAACAGCCCTGGCAAATGTCTTGAGTGCTAAGATGATTGCCTAAGCTTCTTGACAATTCCCTTCATCTTGCTGTATGCTGCTTGACCTTTTGAGATGTTTTGGTGTTATTAATAGGTTTTAGCTATTATATCAGAAAGAACAAGGCACAAAAATATGATAAACTTTATCTTTTTAATGACAGTGCAACACCACCTTAGGCATGCCAATGAAGGCACTTCCATCACATCTTTTGAGACACACTTAGACAGTCACCAGGTAACTTTTATTCAGAATTGATGGGGGATTCAGAATTGATTTTTCTAGACTTTGTCTCTAAATGTGTATCTGAGAATGCGAAATGGTGCGAGCTGAGTGCTGACAGTGCTGCGGGAGGGGGCCAGGACGCAGAAGAGATGACGGGGTTCTGTTTCAGAGCTCTCTCTAACACCTCTGCTGGAGGTGGATCCCCCATGCACCAGTTCTGGAGGTGCAGGTGTGCAAGCTCATCTCTTTGACTAAAACTTACAAAGGAAAAAGTAGTGAGGATAGGAAGGGCAGAAATCTGAAAGGCCAGGCAGCAACCCTGTGTCTAGTTTTGTGTGAGGCAAAACCTAACCTTTCCATTCTCTTGATCTTCAGTTCCTTAATGTGGCTGTGGTAGAAGACAGGTTTCACTGTCGTTGTTCCTTGGCTTTCCACCAGAAGTCACTGCAGGAGTTGTTACTACCTCTGGCGTTATAGGTTTGTGGAAAAGAACTGTGTATAACCTTATCCGCAGGTCACCTGCTGCCTCCAGACCAGCTCTTGGCTCCCACCGACGGGATGGTCAAGTTGCTTTCTGCCCTTTTTTTTTTTTTGCCCCTTTCTAAACATTCCTCTTTGGAGTAAGATCCGCTCCATTCAAGAAAGCATCAGTTGAGCGTGCCCTTTGCAAGCACGGCCACAAGGTGCAGACCTGCTGCCCTCGGACTGTGGGGCGCGTATGGGGCTGTGGGGCGCTTATAGGGCACATATGGGGCTGCGGCGCACATATGGGGCTGCGGGGCCCTTATAGGGCATGTATGGGGCTGCGGGGTGCCGGCAGCCAGCGGGTGACCCTCTGGCACGGTGACTGCCCACGGGCACGGGTGGGAGGTCCCGGCTCCCACGGGCCACCGACAGCCCTGTGGGCTCTGTCCCCGTGGTGTTTCCCAGACATTCAGTGGCGGACTGGAACGTGCCAGGTTTCACCGTCGGATGCAGAGACGTGGGCCAGTGTTACTTTTACTCGATTCAGATCAAAACAGAAGTGGGGCTCAAAGCTCTGCTCAGGTCAGCAGTACACAGATCAGCAGTTTAACCTGAGAAGCGGTTGCGGTGGTGAGACTGAGCTGTCCTCTCTTCTCCCCCTGGTTAGTTGTGATTTTTGTATTCCTTTACTTAGGAAAGGACATTTTACATAGGCAGTCACATGTTTTCTGTAGAAGCGGCTTTTGTACCTCTAATTCCTCTGCATGGATAATGTGCAAAAATAGAGAGATTGTGGAAAGATAATATCTTTCCCCAGAAGTTGCACGAGAAATATGGAAATGCTCATACTAGCTAGTATGTAGCTTAAACACATTCAGTTATTATAAAAATTTGCTCACTGAATAAAATATGGCTTGACCTCTGGATTGTTTCTTCCCAAGAAACGTGACGGTGTCCCTCCTTCTCCTCCATTCAGCCTGCTTGGCAGAGCTGCAAGTTTTTTGTTTTGTTTTGTTATGTTATTGTTGTGTTTAAAAAAAAAAAACAAAAAAAAACCAAAAAAAAACCTCAAGCCCCTCTTTTCAGCGGTGTCAAGTTAGGATGAATTGGCCAGGGAGGCATGTTTATAGACTGTGTGAAGAACTTTGTCTTTGTGTGGGAATGCTGGTGACACTGGTATGGCTTGCCTGAATGAACTGCGATGACGCGGCTAATAAGGTGTCCTGCTGAGCGCCGCGGCAGCCTTTCTCAGACCTCCCACTTAATGCCATTCAGCTCCAGCTCAGTGTAGCTAATTTTTCCCATTCCCTCAATTCTTTAGGCCTCCTTACAAACAGAAAAGTCAACTTTCACACCGAGGAGAAGATAAGTGCTTTAGGAAATAATCGTGTAAACAGAATGTTACCTTCTGACCTGGTGCTGATACCTTGGTCTGGGACAAAACCCAGCTGGCGATTGCATTAGACATGGCTATTAAAGGAATAATGCTGCTGATCCTCCTTACAAAGTGCCCCGAGAAATGGTTTAGCCAAATCACAGCGCCTCTTGTCACGCTGAATCATGTTCAGCTGCTCTCTTCCATGATCAGATTGCTGATATTTAGCCGCTTCCTTGTCTTCTCCTTTCTTGCGACAGTACGGGAGGGGGATAAGTATGAAAGCGAGGGAAGGTCGGTCATGTTGCTGATTGCCCTGTTATTTTCTGGGCAAATTTCAGTGCTTTGAAACCTATATATAGTGCACCACATAGCTTTTATAAAAGAGGGTGCATTTTTAATTGTAACTACTATAATGAGTACTTTAAAATAAATAGTGAAAGTATTCAGTGATTCCGATAACACAGAATTGTTCATTTTAAGATTGCATTAAGCGATTCCTTTTGGTGTTCTGTGTAGAGACTAAAATTAATAACTAGACCCGGATTTCCAGTAGTATCGAGGCGAAGAGGACCCTCGTCTCGGTAGGAATGCGGCGTCCAGATCTCCTAAACAGCTTTGAAAAACCGTACCCGTCACAATCCGTTTAGCTGACACTGCCATCTGCACCGAGAGCTCTGTGCTTACATCAAAGGGATTTGGGGTATCCTCGGCGCTAACACCAAACCCTGAGCCTTTGCTTCTCCCGCGGCGTTTGTTTGGCTTCTCCTCCGGTCCACACATCACGCGGGGCTGCGCTGGGCGACGCTCTGGCGGTGCGCGCCGGGTGGCTCAGCCTGAGCCTGTTCAGCGTCATCGCTCAGACGGTCCCAGAGGTTTCTCGTAGTTCTCCTCATCCACCCAGAATAACAAATAGTTTCGTCACAGGTCTTTGGGAAAATGTGTCGGGGCGCTGCCGTGCTGAAAAGCAGCGGTGAGTGGAGGGCGTCTTCCTCGAAGTCTCACCGACAGAGCAGAGCAAGTACAGTGCCAGGGCAGACACGGCAATTTCTGACGGGGTTTGGGAAGCGGTTGCAGATATCCAGAGTGAGGCAACCTGCAGTCATTAGGCCAAAATAAGAATTAGATGTATTTATTTTGCAGCAAAGAATTTGCTATAGTAATTGGACATTAATTTGCACCCTTCCCAGTGAAGTTTACTCCTTTAAAAAACGTGTTAACCAAGGATCTGACTCACTAAAACATGTGACTAATTTTGACTGTAAACTTTACTTAAAAGGGACAGTTGCTTGAGTGTTTTCTTTTACTGTCCCGTCATGTCTAAAAAGCCGTTCAACTCTATTTCAAGAACTGTTTGCGGCCTGCCTCTTCTCAAAATGCAACAGAATTCAAAAAAGGACAGAGAATAACCCAACCAGACTTTCAGCGTAGAGCCGTCAGTTAAAAATGTAGAATTGGTTTGAAACTGGCAAAATAATTAAGGTAATGTGTTCCAAGCGTGAAGAATCTAATACTGTTACCAAAGATGCCTTATGCTTTTAGCAAGTCTGTGTTTGTGGAACTAGTAGAAGAGAAATCATCTATGGCATTTATGTTTGTGTCCTTTAAAGTTTAACAATGTCATCAATAAACCCAGTGGACTTTTTTTCCAGAGGTCCTGATTTGCCATATTGAATTTGTTATTTTGAGTTCCAAAATGCGCAGAAGTAAAAGGCATTTCCTTGGTATGTTCTAAGTGCAGATAAACTCTTTTCTCATAAGCGATACCTCCTGGAGCAAGAGCGAAGGATTAGAAGAGTAAGCGTGTTCTTCCAACCTTTTCAAAGAGAAGACTTCTCTTTCTGGAAAGGAAGGACTGTAATCTGTTTTAAAAGTTTTCTATTTCGTTTACATTCACGCACTGGGCACATCCTGGATGGCCCTGCATAGGTCACAACAAGCAGAACAGCCAGCGCAGGCATTGGTGGGCTTTGGTTGCTCTTGCATATACAGTTGTGGAAGGGAAATATTTGTACAGTCATGAATTTTTTGCCCAAGATGCCTATTTTGTCACAAGCTATTTAGAAAAGTTGTACAGAAAAGAACGGAGCCTTAAAGTGTGTTGAAGCCCTTGGGGATAATCTGGTAGTCAGCAAGTACAAGTTAAAGGAAATGGCATGAGGTCCTCCCACTAAAAACATGAGATCAATGCTGGTGACATAGGTTGGCTGCTTTCTTTTTATATGATTCAGATTTATCACTCTGTTGACTGATTCGTGGCAACATTTTTAAAGGATTATTTGATTCATGGTTAAAGGAAGGGTATTGTTATAGAAACAAATAGCAAAGTAGAATAACGCAGGTTTTGAAGCCTTCCTACTTCGTTTGCAAGCACTTGTTCTTATTTAAAAAAATTGTCTTCTGGCTTCTCATTTATTTGTACACGTGATGAACTGTATATATTTGTGGCTTAGAATGCAGAAACAAGAGGAACGGAGCACTTTTGTTTAGCTCTTGCTCCAGTGCTGACACCTCCACTGCGTGCCCTGGGTCCGGGCGACTCACAGTGCTTCGCAGTGCTCACGTCCCCTGCGCAGGGCGTTTTTCCTGCATGTTCCTCGGGGAGGAATTATTGCTGTACTCGTCTTTATTGCCATCTCCTTTGCTAACTTGGAGTCTGATTCAAAAAGCACGATCAAGATTAGTTCTTGTGCCATTGATTCAGTGGAATTGTAGGCACCAAAATCGAGCTATCACAGTACCGAACTGCTGAAATAATTCTAAGATTTGGGAACTCTTGAACTAATAAGTTCCAGTGGCAAGGACAGTAGGTCGTTTAAAGCGTATTTTATTGTTAGGTATCCCAGATCATTTAATAAGTACCTAAATGTGTGTATCCCTTGCTGTACCAGTGTTGGTCATTTTACTGTACACCTTAATTTCACCACCCCTGAAAAGGAGATATGTCAGAAGCCACCGAAAGCATCATTCCTGAGAGGTAACATTTGGACTATTTTGCTGCAGTCCATCATGAGACACTCTTTCTAAAAATGTCCAACAAGACAAGCTACAAGGGGAACAACTGGTTAAAATTATCAGTTTTAAAGCTGGCATTGATTTTTATGCAAATCGTGTTTAAATCAGGTAATGTACAAGACTATGAAATGACTGAATTTTAATTACTTGATCAGAAGCAGACTAATCAGCTGTTTTGTTCATTGGCTAGGAGACATTTTAACTGGCTATTTTTGGAATAGTCTTGTTTATTTGGAAAATCCGTCTTTGCATAATACAATCACAGGCATCATTCTCATAATACCAATTTGTTTTAAGAGGCCTTCTCTAGACCTTGATGTCATTCCTGCAATATCTGTCATTTCTTTGTCGGTGGTAAATGGCAATGAGCAAAGCCAAAACGAAGATATGAATCAGGAAAGCTGGCAAAGCAAAATCAGTTTTTCTCATGTGTAAGTTGCATATCAGATTTTGCAATGATAGTGTTAGCAAATCGTGGTAATGTAAATGGTTTAACTTTTAAGTTCTCATTTTCCTTTAACGTGCCACGAGGGCACTAATCAAACTAATGTTATGTACAGGTCAGGAGTGACAGGTTTTTCTCAGTGCTTGCTGGGAGCTGACAGTAGACAGTATTTATTAACAGTACCTGCGATAATTTGTCAGCTGAATGGAGGATTTGGAGATTTTCATACCAGAAAAGGATAAGTCTTTGCAAGAGATTTTGCTTCAGATGATGACTACCTTAGAGCCAACACACATTAATTTTTCATTGGAACAATATTCCTTACGTAATAGCTTACTGTTGACTAAAAATGTGAGATGTTTTGAAGGGGAGAAGCAGCATCTCACTGTAAAACCAATATGTCGTATCTTTCTTTATAGCTTTGAAAAGTCTAAATGGGTGTAATGCATTAAAACTTTCAAAGCCATTTGCAATGAAAGCCTCCTTGCTGGGCACTGGGGTTCCAGGAAGCCATCACGTTACAACGCTTTACCTGTCTCTGCGGGTGCCTGCCTCTGGCTCGGTGGGGGTTTCTGGCGTTGTAACGCTTACCTACTTATGTATTCCCAGAATGTACACAGGCTACTGCCTCGCATTTGTTCCTTATTTCTTATAGGTTGTCCATCTAGTATACCAATGCAGTTTTTCGTGCGTTTTGTCCGTGTGTATTCTTTGTAGCTGCAGCCGTCGCATTTCACGTATTTCATACCTTCCTCAGCTGCTGGTAGGAAATTAGTTGTATTGATTCCTGTTTTGAAATTAAGTGTGAATCAGTAGATTTCCAAATGCCAAGATCTCCGAAACCATGTAAAATTGCACATTGTTAGGAGTATCAGACAATTGTTCTTAATAGTAGATAAGCTAATAATAGAATAACAATTTTTAATAATTCAGGATTTGAAGGATGAACAGTAATGCCTTATCTCCCTCTTTAGTACTGAGCAAAGGCTTGAGAACAAAGTCAATCTTTACTCCACATCTGGAAAGATCACCTTTTAGCTGTTAAATACAACCTCAGTAAAAATCTGCTTGGACCAAAAAAGAGAGCTGTCTTTCAGGGAACGATAACTGAGCCCAGAAAAGCCTCGTACATCCCTCTCTAACCGCTGTGGTCATTAATGTTTAGCCGTAACATGTCACTTTCATATAGTTCTTAGAGTACCAACAAATGCTGGAAAACATTATGATCACAGTCTTACAGATGAGTAAACTCAAAGGTAGACGTGTTCTGAACTTGCCACTAATTTAGGGTTCCTAATTCTTGGGTGCTCAGCCCAAAGCCGTGTACTTAAACTGCCAAAGGTGTGGAGTACCTCCATGATACCCTCGAGATTCCTGTGATGCCCGAATGCCGGTTCTGCATTATTTGTACCAACTGCTGCAGACTTGCTTTCCCCCCGATTGCTCCTTCAGCCTGGCAGGGAAGAGCAAATGCATTATTTTACGGGTGTTGGAGAAAGAATTGTCTAAGTAAAGAAGAGCAACCCAAAAACATGGTTAATACGTTGTTCCAGCATAAACTGGTAGTTTTGATTATTATTTGATTATTAATAATTATTTCTGAGATTGTGCTTAGAAGATATGTGTATTTGTGCATCCTCGCAGATACATAAAGCCGAATGACCAGTGTGGTTTGTTTTGTTTTTTTCCAGAATTATAGATCAGCGGTTTGAGAAAGTTTCATATTTTGTCTTCGGAGATTTCAACTTTAGACTGGATGCCAAAGCAGTAGTAGAGGTAGGACTTTTATTTTTCTTCTGTTGTAGACCCTACCAGGTTTCATTTCTCAAATATTTTTCTCCTGTGGAAAAGCTAAAAGTGACTTAACAAACTAATCTTAATACTGACGTCAGACTTGCCTAGGAATACTTTTAACAGGAACACCTGACAGGTAACTGAAAATCACTGTTGTGAATCTGCTGAAGCAATTAAGAAGAACACAGCTGACACGCTGCATTTCTTCTCAGTAGCAGTGTGTAACGTGATATCGGCTGTAGATGCCAGTGGGCTGCAGAGTCCCTGCCGCCTGGTCATGGTGCTGGGTACAGGAAGGAGAAAACGCGGGTCTGCGTCTGAGATGAGACCTGGAGTCTTCACGACGCCTGCAGGAGCCTCTTCCTTTGGCTGGCACGCACATTCCTGGTTTGAAATCTCTCCCAGCCTCAGCACTGAATACCACATTCCTGTCGTATGTTTGTGACTTTTGCCATATGTTTATAGCTCACAGTGAATCTCACTATCATTTACTGCAAGCGGAGTAAGTGCTGGTTCATATTTCTACTCTGTGGGGAATGAGAGAGACATTTCCTAAACATCTGTGTTAGAACTCCGCACTTTAAAAGTACAAGCAGACATTTGTGCGAAGCTTTGTGACGGTAGCGTCTCGGTGTGGAAGGGCAACTGGAAGATTTGTATAAACCCAAAAAGAATGCAGTAAACCTTTCTCATCATGAGTTGGGATTACCTTGACTTTACTGCTAAAGCTCGGCCCCAGGTAACGTGGGGTCAGAAATAATGTCCGGGTTGAAATCCAATTTAATCTCACGGTTTTGCCACTTTAATTCTCAGAGATACTGTCGTGTCTTTTTGGTGACCTCGAGGATAGGCATGTATCTTCTAAACCGGAAGCTTTTATTTGGTAAATCAAGGAGCGGGAGGCGAGTGGCCTGCGTGCCAAAGGCTGGCCGCCCCTCACGCGGGTGCGGTGCACGTCTCCTTCCTGACGTCGGGATTGGTCCTTCGTCAGTTGAAAGACGGGAGTTTGACAGCACAACACCGCGTATGTAGCTAATAATATCCTTCTTGGAATCCTTTATACATTGCAATCATTTAACCAACAAACTTAAAGTATAATTAAAATAAAATTCAAGTCACTGATTCAGGATATGCAGCTTCGTACTGCTCTGCTGCACTGCAGTTACCACAGTTACCATCAATGTTTGTAGATTTCTTGGTTTTGAAATATTATGCCTGTTTGGTTTTTATTCACTAGTGGTGCGATAGTATTATGGAGAGCGCTGCTGTCCGAGAACACCCGTCAGTCGTGCTGCAGCAGAATTCTCCTACAGCCGCTGTTGATGAAGGGTGCTATAAGTTTTTCCTAACTTCCTAACTGCCAAGCAGTCTGCGGGATTGCAACTGCAGAGAATGCTTTCTTTATACCAATAGATTAAGACTCCTACATTTATATCTGTGAGTTTCAAAGTGATCCACTTCTAACAGAATGGTGTCCCTAACCACGGGTGGCGCAGACAGTGACCTGCACTCGGGTGGGAGGGGTACGGGTGATTCTTGGTCCTGACGCACTACTGCATTCCTCTTGTCAATGCTTTACCGGTGTCAATTAATGCTCTTGCATATGAGCACGCAAGGGGTAATTTGAAGATGAATCAAATCCATTTACCCATTCTTCCTAGATAAGGTGCATGCATCTGTGAGTGTAAAAAGCGTTAGAATAATACATATTTTCTGTTGCTTTTTTTGAGAAGTAGCGTACCCCATGAACCAGGACGTCACCTAGCTACTTTGCAACATTAAGTAAACATAACTAAAGTTGATCTAGAAACTTCCCCTTGCAATTTACATATGCACAGTTAAAGTCATATTAAGTTGTTTTGGTACAGTTTATAAACCGGTATGTCAGAAGATCCAAAAGGTTTGAGAAATGGGTGTCTCATGCAGTTCACTACACGGAGGTGCTAGTACAGGCAGTGTGTCCTTGACAGCATCTTAGCGCCTCAACAGTCCCGAATGAGTCAGTAATAAGCATGTGGCACTCTGTTTTGACACTGAAGTCTTGGCTTCGAGGAGACAGAGCAGTGTCTAAGGTATGATTTGGAAGGGCGGAGTCACAGGCGACCTCTGGCAGGAAATATTTGAGATAGGACCTCATGGTTTGACTGTGTATAAGATACATAAGATCCAATCCCAAATCACTTCACAAACTAGTTTACAAATGGTGTTTCTCAACTGTGCCATTTTGCCAAGCTGGCGGAGGGCAGAGAGCCCTGACCAAGGCCGTGCACCTCCGGCAGTGGCAGAACAGGAACAAAAACGGCCAAAGGCGGTTGCTTCTGTAACGCCCAGCGCCAGCCAAAGCGTTCCCGCCCTCACGTAGGGACTGCACGCTCCAAGACATGCCCTGGCCCCTTCAGGCATTTTAAACATGTGCCTGTGCAAACTGCTATTAACCATTTGTTCAACTGTTCAGCGGTGTAGTTAATACTAGGGATTTTAAGGGTTAATCCACTGACCTGTCATCTTGGTATGTATTACTGAATTTATCTCTGCTTTTCTTGCTGACCTTTTGAATTCCCTTTTGAGACCATAATGCGCTAAACGCTTGGGCACTGAGATGCTATGAGCCGTACGTGGGTTGTGGAAACGTAGACTGTGCTTAGACTGAACACAAAGAATAAAGTATATTTCTAAAGGATTTCTCAGTTAAGACATTGAAAGGGAGAATCTGAGCGCTGTTCCAAATGTGGAGTCCAGACACTGAAGTGCAGTGTGGTAAATCAGATGCCAAAAATGTTGTGCTTATTAATTCATAATTAATAGACAATAAATCATTAATATATAGTTTATTAAACATTTTATGGGAACCTTAATCTAAAGCCATATTGATTTTCTTGCTAGGAAAATCTGCTTTACTGTTGTTGGACTAATCCAGGGGGGGATCAATAAAACAGGTGAAGGCTTCTGGCAATTCTGAGATCCGTGTGTGCGTTAGCACGTGCGTTGTCCGGAGGGATAGACTGGCAAGGAAGAAATAGGACGTCTGTAGCATAACAAGCATAGCAAATACAGTTGTTTTATAGTAGATTTGAATTATAGTTTGAGCATAATTTGTGGCTTGGCATGATGATGTTCAGAGAAATACCTGTAGCTCGTCCATCGAAAGCATTTTAAAGTTGTCCGCAGCCTGGAAAGGGCCAATGGCAAAGTTCCATTTTAGTCTAGTTTTGTGCTTTTGCGCTGCTGCTTTTGATACGTCTTGCTGGCATTGCATGCGTTTAGTGCTCAACGTCTTCAGTTCAGCATCCTTCATGCTAGAAGTGTTTCCAAAAATGAACCTTGTAAGTAGGAACTGTGTTTAGTAAGGCAATACGTAGAAAAGAAAGACTTAACCTTTCCTCAGGTTTTGATCACTTTATGGTATGCTCTAGGACCTTAGTTTTCTTCTGATGCTCAGCTAAAGTCAGTTAATCCTACATGTGCAGAGTTGACCGAGTATTTTGCTGCTGTTTAAATTTAAAGATTTGCCTACTGATTTTTTTTTCAGTGCTGGATGTGTTGGTTGGTACAGCATTCTGATTATTTGCCCACAGCTCCCAGGTATCTTCCAGCACATCTATTCCCAGCATGTTATGGAAGTGTTTACAACATATACAAAATTACTGTAAGCTTTTATATTAGTTTGATGGTGAATTCTAGTATGTATCAGCTTCTCTGCAATGTCTCTAGTACAGGTATTGTCACAACATTTCATAGAACCGTGAATTTGTGATGTTTCTTTGTGTAGAAGATAGTTCTGTAATTTTTCCAGGAGTTCTGCTCTCCCTGCATTTTAAAGATGAGGCAGATCATTGACTGTAATCTTTGCGGTTATTGGACATACACTGCAAATTTATGGCAGTGTGTGTGGCAAAGGTAGTTTCTCTATTTCTGCAAAATGATCTTCTAAAATTGAATTGAAAGGAGATTTGATGAGGTGTCTGTAAAGAAACCTGCAGTAGCAGTGAGGTGCACTGTGGGCTGAAGTTGAAGAATATTCTAGAAATTTTAAAATTATTATGAGTTAGTGCTTTGGTTCTTCAAAAAAGGTAATAGGGTAACTGCTTGGAGGTTCTGAAATTAAACAAGACTGGTTGTCTATTAACTTAATAAAACTAGAACACTAAAATCTCTGAAGCACGTCAAGGGTGAGAAGGGAACTGAATTTTGTGGAGGGATAAATGAGGGGGTTTATTACAAAGGAGGACAGGTTATTTTTGTTTGATATGAGAAATTGAAGAAATGAAGTTACCATGAGTGAACGCATGGAAGGAAGTAAGTTAATTGTCCTGTCAGTCCCTGAGAGCAAGCAGCTTGTCACCTGCCATGGCTGCTGTGGACCACACAGGGTTTCACACCGTGATGGGTCCAAGGCCATTCTGATCTCCGTTTGTACCATCATATATATATTGAATTTTTTTTAATTGAAACAACTTACACTGTACACTCTACAAACACTTGCTAGTGTCAATGTGGAAGCAGAATCAGTCCCGTAAATCTGTCCTTGCCTCCCCATTCACATGGATCCATGGACGTGCAAGCGGGAGGGTCGTGACCCCGTCAGTAAATTCGTAGGGCTGCCTACGCACTGCCGTCCCACGCAGGCTGTCATTTTCTGTCTTTAACATGCAGAGCTGCCCTTTCCCCTGCATTTGTTAGAGCAGATGCTAATAAAAACAGAGTTCCCAGTCTGGTTCGCCCGTGCGCTTTGGTGGAACTCGTGGTTGATGCAGTGCATCGCCCGGGAGTTGCCCCCTCCCACCACTCCCCTGCACCAGCCCAGAGCCACAGCGCACAGCTTTGGCGGTGGTCATCCGTAGAAATAGTGCTCCTTCTCTTCCTTCTACCTCAGCGAGGCAGTTCACCAGCCTTGCTTTACTTACATCACCGTTCGAGCGCTGGGTGGGTCTAGACCAAGGAAGAGGATTTTTGTTGTCAGTTGGCCATAGTAACAGTCTATAGTAAACTTTGAGCATTACTGTCATTTCATATTTTTAAAAAATATATTTATCCACTGAAACTCTTGCCTATAAATCTTCCTAATACTATTTGTCCATCTTAGGAACAGGTACAGTTAGGCTTAATAAACTGGGCTTATTTTGACTGTTTTGGAATAAAAACCTTTTTCTGGCTGAGACTACTGATTCAAAAGTCTCTTAAAGTTCCTTGTACTCCCAGGAAAAGAAGAAGGATAATTGCGTGCTCCTCAGTTCCAAGAATGGCAACTGAGGGATATAAAGTTCAGTGTGCAAACCATAGGTCTTTAGGAAAAAGTCATATTAATGACAAAATCCATTTGCTCAAGGTAAACTATAACCTTCACTTGTACCCAGAAAAAACAGTTTCCATTTTTCCCTCACTAAAGGACATTTTGTTAGGGTTGATATTAACTTGGTAAGCTGGAGAGTGATCATGTGAACATACGAAGTGTATCATACGAACCTTTATAAAGGTAGCAACAGAAATGCTGTTTTGAGATACCAGTCGTTTTGGCCTACGAAAAGGTTTCAAGCTCTGTCTGCAGAATAAGAAGCAAAGTCCTCGTCTTAAAATGATGAATTCATGCATGTACACCTGCCCTGTCTACTTAATGGGTTATGTTCAACCAGGATATTTCCTTTCTAGGCTTCTCCAAGCAGACATTTGATAAGCCATAACTGGAATTGCTGATTAAATGTTTTTTAAAAGGTAATAACTACTCATAAAGAAGTTGCACATCTAGCTCCATCATTCACTTGCGTTGTGCCTCTCTGCCACCTCTGACCATTTGACTTTCTATTATCTAGTAAAATAGGAACAACTTCATTCTAGCATGACTTTTTAGCTCCTACCATATTGCTCATGCTACAGTGAATCACATAATTTTCATTTGATCGTACAGTCTTGACACAATACAGTCTTTCATTTTGAAAAGGACAGTGGTGGCATCACATCTTTTCACCAAGCGTGCTTGTGCCAGCAGCCGTCCAGGAGCCCTCCCTGTTACTGCTGCGATGGGTTCATCCCGAGCACAGAGCTCCTCCTGTAAGGCAGCTCGTGCCCTCTTTCCGGCAAACATCTTCTTTTCAAAAAAGAGCTGATGAAGCTAAGTCATTGATTTAGGTCTTACTCAAATCTGAAGAACTATTTTAGGGTGAACTCATTTCATTGTGGAGTCCTGTGTTTTATGCAGTAACTAGGATCTTTGCAAACTCCGGCCAACAAGTGTGTGTGTGTATTTTTTCCAAGTGAGTAGTATTTGCAGAAGATGCTTTGAATGCGTCAGGAAAAGTGCATGTAAGAATTGAACATTCTCGTTGTTACAAACACAGCAGTCATTTATTTTTAAAAAATTCTGACTTTTTTTGCTTTGACAAGTGAGCATTCAGGAGAAATTAGTAATGTTTAATTGTATTAAAAATACTGAATTAGCATAAAGAAGAAAGTGTGTATAGTCATGGGCCTACACAATTCTGCCTCCTTGTCCAAAACAAAACTAGACATTGTTGTCTTTCCTAGACAGTGATGTCATGCAGATGTCTATACGTGTACCTTTAAGTTCTCAGCTGCATCCGTTTCATTCATAGCCGAGTGGTAAACTCTTGTAGGTGTTGCTGAACTCCTCAGCGCAGGACAAATGAACCGTCTGCTGCATGGTGGTAGTTCTAGGCAGCATAACATGGCATCTGAAGTGCTAAAGTATTTTTAAATCATGTTCTATATCTTTGGACTATTGGTCTCTTTAACACAGTTGATTTTAAGAGTATTTTCAGAAAACAAACTTTGTATGTGGCATTTCTTCTAGCTATGACTATATATTTTCCTCAGCAATTTCATAAATTAAAAGAAAAATTTAGAAACCTTTTTCTTTAGTAAATCCATATCATATTGACACTATTTTAAGCCTTTTATAATTTCCATAGCTACAAGTTTCATGTTTTTTCCCTTATAAGCAGAATCTATTTCAATAATTAGAAATAATCTGACGAGTTTGGGTTTTGTGACCACAAATACCATTCCATTTAGTATGGCAGAAAATGTGATTACAATTGGAAAATTATTAAACTGGAAAATGTTTAAAGCGGGGATTATGCAAATTGTCCTCTTTGAAACCATTTCAGCATAGTAACGCACTTGCAGAGAAACACTGCTAAAAGAAAATACAACATTAATGATCACAAAGATTACACAGGGACTGCATTGGCCGCAGTATTTACAAAATACCTGATGCTTCAAATCTGTAGTGGGGGAACTAGAAGACATTTTCAGAAAAAGAAAAGAATATGTATTGGAAACCTGTGCTTGGGATACACGCTCTTGCAAGTTCATAGGTCTTGAATTGTGGTTGGAAATCACTAAGTTGGTTTTGCTCTTCTAACTAGACTGTGAACCTGTCTGCTAACACTCGTTCGTACCTTACTTGCATCTTCAAACAGACCAGATCTTCAGACGGACCTATTCATAGAAGATAGGTCGTTTAGTTCGGGAGACTACTACTCTTGCGATGTAGTCCAACCCCCTGCTCAGGCAGGGTCACCTAGGTCAGGTTGTACTGGACCGTGTCCGGTTTAGAATATCCCTAAAGCTGGAGACTCCGCAACCTCTCTGGGCAATGTGTGCCAGAGCTTGGTCATCCTCAGGGTAGAAAAGTGTTTTCTCATGTTCAGAGGGAACCTCCTGCATTTCCTTTTGTGCCCATTGCCTCTTGTCCTGTCACTGGGCACCACTGAAAAGAACGTGGCTCTGTCTTCTCCAGTCCCTCCCATCAGGTGCTTTTATACATAAAGAAGATCCCCCAGAGCCTTCTCCAGGCTGAACAGCCCCAGCTCTCTGAGCCCCTCCTCATACGAGAGATGCTCCAGTCCCTTCATCATCTTTGTGGCCCCTCGTTGGACTCTCTCCACAGTGTGCATGTCTCTCTTGTGTTGGGGAGCCCAGAACTGTTCAGTTCTCACCAGTGCTGAGTGGAGGGGAAGGGTCACCTCCCTCCGCCTGCGGGCAGGCCCTGTTGCAGCCCAGCGTGCCATTCATGTGCCAAGTAATTTCTGAATAGCAGGGTATCAACCTACACACTCTAATAGCTGCATGTCTGGTTTGTGTGGACAGCTGAGACTGCTGAAAACTTTTCAGTTGGATCCTTTCTCCCTGGTAAAATGAAAAGGTCAAGGATGTAAGTGACATCACAGCTATCTGGTGCTAGGCATCAGCAAAACCATTTTAAGGCACCAAGAAGCCCCTTTATCATAAAAAAAAACTTTGCCTCAAAATACAAAAAAGATGGCAGTCTTTCTTTTCACTGCTTTAATTCTGGTTTCTCCTTCTGCACATGGAGCAGAATGAAAAAACTCATAACCACATAGCAATTTGGTGCTGAAATGGCAGAAGTCTTGGCTCAAACAAGAAATGGGCAATTTCTAACAGAAAGCAGAAGTGTGTTTTAAGAAAGAAAGTGAACAGGTGACATCCCAAACACCTCAGTGCATGACAGGCTTGAGAAGTGACATGGAGTGGCAATAGTTGAAGAAGGAAGGAATCTTTCCAGCAGCTGGATCAGACGTGGCAGTGGGGTCACAACTAGTAAAGGCAAGAGCTTCCAAACCTCTCTATGTTGGGTTGACTGGATTCCCTGTTTCAGGGACTCACTGTGTGCCTGGGTGCTGTCTTGTCCCAGTTCTGAATTGGTATCTGGTTTCTGCCTCTGGGCCCATGGAAGAATACCTTGTGTTTCTCTTTAAGACATCTGTCTTACCTGTGGGTGCATTCTCCCAGTCTTCTCACTAGCTCACTCATTCCCTTTCTCTCCATCGCTCGAAAGGTTCTGCGCCCATGCCCACATCTCCACCCCATCTCTCCATTTGCTGGTTGGGATATGGAGAACAGAAATGTCTACAGCTCTTCTCTTCTCCCGTTCTTATTTGACAAATATTGAAACTAGTTCTTAAAAAAAAGAAGGAAAAAGTATATGGAGAAGCAATCCTTTTCTAAATCATGAGTATGAGAAAGAATGTAGTCAAGAGTTGGTGATGTGAAATTACTAATAGTTAGGATTATGACGAGTAACTTAAACATCTGTGTACCAGTCTTTGGTGTTTGGGCATATAATTAGATTGTTTTATTCTCCTTAGAGGCAGAAAATCTGCAAGAGGTGAAACTCATATCTTGTATGCATTTTGTAGTCTATTGTGTGATGCCAGAGTAGATACTGAATATACACAGTGCAGTAAATACACATTTTCAGCTGATTCCTGCATGTTTCAAGGCTGATCTCAAACCTTATTGCTCTGTAGTCATGAGTTGTTGAATATAGTTGGAAGGGTTGGAAATACTGACACAATGAAAACCATCAACAGCTAAGAAACCTATTTCTACCTGTTCTAGGCTTACATCAACGTTGGTAAGTCTAATCTTCTATCTGTCCTCTTGTGCAAGAACTGAAGCTGATTAATGCGTCTTTTTAGATCAACAAAAGTGCCATTTCACACACAATATTTTAACATTGCAATTTTGCCCCTAAGCTCAAAATCTGACTCACAGACACACAGAAACGACAAACTCTTTGGAAATTTCTGAGATGTGTCTTTTGGCTGATCACTGCATTGAGGAATAGTTAACAGTGGTAAGAGAGAAAAGAACAGACCCTCTTCCTGTAGCTTTTACAGCAGGACAAAATAAAAAGGCAGAGGTATGCAAAATGCTACCGCAAGCAGACGCCTTCTTACAACAGTAGCAAAGTAATTAAAGTTTGACTAAATGTTGACTGAACCAGGACTATCGAAACATCGTTATGTCCTGTTAAATCTTTACATAGGAAGGAAAGCTTCTAATACAGTGCTACAAATCATGCAAAAGAGCTCTTTTTTACACATACAAAAGGAATTGTTCTTTTCCTTCTTGTCAATTAATGTGTTCTTTTGCTCCGTAGTGGCCGGTAGTTTAAAACTGCAATAGGGTTCCCTTCTTCCTTCAGTAAAGTGACATTAGGCCATCCTTATAAAAGACAAATTGCATTACTTCATTTCTGAGATAAACCTGCATATCATGGAATAAATTATTCTTAATAGCTTACAAGCTTCAGAACATGTTTTCATTCCAGTGAGAAATGCACGTAAGATCCTGGATTGGTTTTGTCTTCTCAAATAGTTCATTGTAAATAACTTTGTCTCATAAAGATTTTAACTTTCTTTACAAGCTAAACCAATTCTAGGAAATGTTGGAAACAAAATCTTGTGTAAAATGAAAATGTAATAAAGATTTATTAAATTAAAATACATAAAACTTCAGGTCTAATAAGGACAGTTTTATTAATGAATGTAAATTGCAGGAACCCATCTGAGGCACCTGCTAAATGTTCGTTATAAATTACTCCCATAGACATTGTGATGAGTTTCATATTGTAGCCAGACTTATAAAAGCATGCAGATTGCTTCCCCAAGGGACTGTATATTTACTTAACAGTGTAGTTAATTGCAATTATTTATTTTCCGGGGATTGCAAATGGCTTCTGCATTAAAGATATATGCGGCTATTAGGAATTATTCAATTACCTCTCTTTTTCTCAGTACTCTAAGTCAAACCTGAGCTCAGATTCCCAGAGGTCAGTCAGTAGTGTATTAACTCAATATGTTCCTTAGCTTTCTGCGGGGGCCAAAACTCTGTAGTCTGAAGTCCTCTCAGCAGAGCTACCTTGAGAAATACTGATTACCCGTCCCCACAGCTGATTTTTTGACATCTTCCATTCTGTACTGATGCTGCCACGCTTATTGGCAAGATTCATAGGAGGTTAATTAAATCCATCTTCAAAACAATGAGGGGCCAATGAGCCATATCCTCGTTGCAATAGTAAATTAAATGATGCAATTGTTTCTGCTTCCATCATGGATAAGGGGAGAGATGAGTGAATGAATTGTTCTCTGGCTGCCTCCTCTGGGGCCCCGGAGGGTCTAGTAGCATGTGGTCATAAACCTGCTTTTAATTTGTGGCTACAGGAAAAGATGACACTGTTATCAGCAGGCAGAGGTCTCGCAGAACGTCACAATGTGAAAGATGACACTGTTTAAAAACTAAAAGGAACTCTATTCCCGGTGGGGCTTAGCAGCTCCTCCTGTTTCAGATGCAAATGAATACAAACACAGTTACAGAGCAGAACAGAAAAGATGGTACGTTGATCAAATTTGGCACTGCTTGGGCTGTAATTAAAACGTACACAAATTAAATACAATTATCTTGTGCTTTCTAATAGGGCTGAGCGTCATTAAACTAATTAATAATGCAGTCTATAAGCTGGGCTCGGCCGCTGTGATTGTTCAGAGTGTATGTTTCCCGCCTTGCGTGGCAGCGGCTGGCAGCTGGGAGGCTCAGCTGGCACCGGCTGCCGGCGGGTGACGGCGGTACCAGCGGCGCCCGTCCCCACGCAGCCCGGCGGAGCTGGCGGCTGCCACACCTGCCACCCATCACCTGGCGGGCAGCGATGGGGATGCGGGGCGGCGAGCGCCTCCTCTTCCCGCTGCTGGCTCGTTCCTGCCGGGGAGATACCCACCGACCCACGGGCCGGCTCGCGGGGCGTGGGGGCTTCTGAGGACAAACGCCGTTTCTGAACCGCTCTGGCTCAGGGGTTTGTCCCGTATACCAAATGACAGGGTAGAGGTGGAGGGGGAAGGAGGAGGCTCCTGGAGGGCATGCGTCTCTCCTCCTGGGCTGGTGGATGCCTGTTGGCACAAGGCGTAGTGCTCCTGACAAAGCAGTCAGAACTACCTGGAGGGACACCTTGCAGCTTTCCTCAGGTTGCCTCCTGCAGGAGGCTGAGTCTTTACTCAAATGCACACAGAATAGTCTTCACAAGGGCTTACAGTTAATAGGATACCAATGCCAGATCCCAGGTACCCACTGCAGCCTTCCCAGGTGTAACAGTGCTCGTCTTTTTAATAGGGTCGCAGGTTAATCTCTGCTTGACAATGTACTCATTAAGAAACAGATCCTGAGATCTGTTTGCCAAAACTTTGACAGCGCGCAGGCTCTTGCACCTGTAACACGTGGAGCGTTTGTCCGAACAGGGGAAGCGCTTCATTGCACACTTACCTTCAAGCGTTAGCAGTGGATTGTTTTGAGTCAGGGCAGGAGGGCTCATCGTATCGCAGGGACTGTAGCTAGAAAAACACATGTATTTATTTTATTAATAATTAATAATATCCTCAGTTGAAAATTACCTTTGTAAAAACAGGTGTAATTTGAATAATTATTGTAATACATCATGAAAGTCTGTAAAAAATATTTAACTAAAGTCACCTATTAATTTTTTTTTTTCTGCTTATATCTAGTATAGAAGCTCATCAACTCAGGTGAGGCGAAATATCACCTGGGTAGATGCTGTAAAATATTTTTTTCTCCATCAAAGAATTATGTCATTTTAGAAGAAATAGATGTACCTGGAAAAAATGCATTCTTTTTACATTTTGGTTTACTGCTGGTTGTTACCATGATAAAAAATGTCAGCATCTATGGACGAATTATGCACTAGCATTTGAAAGGCACCCATTGATGATATGAAATAAAAGAAGAGGGGATAAAAAAAGCTTGCACTCTGCATATTTGCAGCATTATATCAAAAGAATATGTATACCTATTTTCATTGTGATAAATGGAAGCCTAGAAGAAGTCTTTCCAAAAATACACCATGTAGTATAGATCAATATTTTGCCTGCTTATCAAAAACAAAGCTGAGAAGAAGAAACAAAAACAAAGTCAAGGAACAGGATCGTATCTGCCTCTATTATTATACACAGGAACTCCCGTTGCAATGGCAAGTTTTATTCTTGAGTTGGAGTCAGAAATACAGGAAGGTTGAGGAACCGAATACTCAAAATCTTTGGGAATGTGTGCAGCTATGTTAAAACATTTAAAAAATGTGTTTAACAGATTTTTACCTGAAAATAGTTGTTCCCAAGTGTGGGAGAAAAGTACACTAAGGAACCAAGATTGATATTTTGTGAAAAAAGAAAAACCTTATTTTTATTTAGATTTGGGCACACATTTAATGTTGGCAGAAGAAAAACCCTGTCTTTAGCATAAAGTGTACAGTGGCACCTCCTTACCACCGACTGGTGGGAAATGGAGTAGTCTGCTTCTGGAGAGCGGACAAATTGCCTGTTCGTGCCAGGCCATTTATACGAGTCAGGCAGCAGACACCTTTGTGTAGAGACAGTAGTTTGCTGATGCATTAAATTGTTTTCCATGTAATTCAGATCTTGATCACTTCTGTTTCCTGTATAGTTAGGGGCACCTTATCTAAACTGTTGTGTAGTGACAGATAAAAATCTTCAGATTCATATGGCTTGGGGTTTTGTGTGCAACAATGGTACAAGAGCTTTCTGAGTAAAAGAGGCTTCTGCATCTCCTTTCACAGAGTAATGCAGCATCTTCCCACAGGACAGACCGGTTTGTGTGTGAGCTGCAAGACACAGCATCGCTCCGTGTCCATCCTCACACCACAATGCTGCTTTATGGCCCTGCGGTGGCTGGAAAGCTGCTCTGCTTTGTTCAGCTCCACTGGCGGCTCATACTCAGTGTCCTGCTTTGCCAGGGGAGAGGGAGAGCTTTCCTTCGGAGTTATAGGGTAAAAAAGGTATTTACTGACTCCACCAGTAAGCAGTTTAGGTAATGCTACTTTATCAGTGACTAATGGCCCCAGGACTCCATCATGCCTTGATAGTATAGTATAGTATAGTACAGTACAGTACAGTACAAAAAGACGCTAGTTATCTGCAGTAACACTCAGGGATAGAGTATCTCAAGAGTTTCGACTTTTTGACCTGTTACAAACTTTATTAATTCTTGCTTTTCAAGATTTGGGTGAAGTTGCCTTAAATAAAGCAAGATACTAGTAATGTTTAATGAAAATAAACCCAATGGCCTGACAAAAAGTAAATAAAATATGCAGTCTTTGGTCAAAGAAGTCCTCCAATTTGGGTTAAAAAAAAAAAAAAAAAAAAAACACATACCAGAACAAAGTCTCTTTCCAGACTAAATTTTTCAACTGTATTTAGTAATTGAACCAAATTCCATTACCAAGCAAACTCCCACTAACTTCAATGTACTGTAGCCCTCATTCCCTGTCTGTGCCATTTCTTTCTTTTTTTTAACACATCACTGTTTCTGAATATGTAATTATCACTCAACAGATCCATGTTGAGATTATTTGTTTTATTCCATCCCACTCAGACATGCATAAAAATAACAGAAATAAAAAATGTGATCACATATTTCCACAGTTGATTACTTGCTCACCAGTGAATTATTGAATTGCCCCTTGCAAGAAGAATATGGGTTCTCCTGAGTTTGGTTCTTAATGGGATCTCTGCCATGAAGTGATTGAGATAAGAGTGTTCAGTACGTTTTATGTTGGATTGTAACCTTATGACGTAGGCATACATGTAAACCTCTTTGGCAGACTTGGGTTTTTAGTTTGTTTCTCTTTCTTCTGGCTTCTTCAGACCTCTCTGCACTAGTATCACCTTACAAGTAAATGGATCTGGTTTGAAAGCCCCCCTTTTACTTCAGATTACCGTAGACACCAGTATTAATTTTAAGAGCGTTCAGAAGACACGCACTTAACTACTCGGTGACTTGGAATGTTCATGTGCAGCTTGTTGCACTTTTATCTCCCTCATGGTAGTTTCTGTGTTGTATCTGTGGCAAAGGGGTAATAAATAGCCAAGCAGCTTCTGTTCTTCCCTCCTCCTGAGGAAGACTCGCACAGTGGTAGTGGAGAACATAATTTCTAAAAGATTTGGATTGGATGCAGTCTCACTATGTTTTGGCATTTTGTGCATTATAAAAGGAAATGTGGATTTTCCAGTCCACAAGATGTATCCACAAATCTGCCTTTATTAATATTGATAATTCAGACAGCAGTTTTACCTTTCTCAGAATAGGATTTCCCATAATGTATCATATTTCCTGGTCCCAATTTGAGACGAGAATTTGACATTCCAAAGCAAAGTATGCAAAACGACAGTCTGAGAATCTCAAATTAGCTATAATAGTTGTTACAATTTTTAAGTTGCTGCTTCTGAGGAAAAAAAAAAAAGGTAATTTTTTAAGAAGTGTGAAAAGCTTCCTGTCCACTTGTGCGATAATGCAGGGGTTTTTAAGTTGAGACCTTTCAAGTTTTTCTTTTCCTCCTGTGAGTGAACCAGAAATTGAAAAGAGGGGCTAATACCGTGAAATCCCACTCTTTCAGCAAGGTGAGGTGAAGGCGCCGCGGACGCGGGGGCTCTGCAGCCCTCGCGCCCCCCGCCCGCCCGGCGCGCTCCTCCTGCTCTCTGTGGGTACCATTAACCTCGTACAGGTACTTTGCAGCCCGGGATTTTGCTAGGTGAGGAGCAGGATTTGGGAACTCATCTGAACAGTGAATAATAAATTAGGTGAAACACGCTTCCCAGCTGGTGCAGCCCAGACGTGGCGCGGTGGGCCGTGAGGAGGGCAGTGGCGCGTGGCGCAGTGCCGGCCGGGCCGGGCGCGTTGGGAATGGCGGTGGGCCGCGTGCCGCGCGCGGGGAGAGCTGTCGGTCCTGCTGCCGCCCGCAGCCTGCTGATGTGGAAGAGGCCGGCAAGCGGCTGCGTCACCCGCAGAGAATGTCACCGCGCGCTGGTGGTGTCGGAGTGCGGCTGCAGGGCCTGGGCGCAGTGCTCCTGTACCCGCTGTCCACGGCGGGCCGTGCCGCCGGGCGTGGGCAATGGCGGCCTCGCCGCTGGGGTGGGTCATCGGAAGACAGAGGAGTCTGAGCAGGGAGCGCGCTCCCGGCCTGGGCCGTCTCCTCTCAGTCTGCTCAAACAGCTGTAGCGTGTAAAGAAAATTACAGTAGTCAGCCAAAATACAGCTTTGTCCTCACTGACAGCCATCACGGCTGTCCGCCGAGGGGCAGATTCAGATGTGGAGAGCGCAGCAGGGGTTGTGCCCGGGGTCTGAAGAAGGCACTCCTCACCCCCCTGTACCGACCTCATAAACACACCCTGTGTCCTCTTGTCGCTAGATTCAGGTGATCAGTATGCAGTAAATTGCTTTCTTTTAAGCTTTTTTCTGTGAGGCAAAGGAGAGGAGACGGGCAGTGTTATTTTAATTGTTCCCCTTACCCAAAGGCCGTTTTTTTCAGCCATCTGCTGGAAAGGTCGATGGGGTGAAGTGGTGATGTTGGGACTGTTCTGCTCCTCACTAGTCCTGCCTGAGGACTGGAGGACCACTGGCGGTGAGTCCTCTGCGTGCTGTGTCTGAAACGGCATCACCTTTGTCTTGGTAACACATCGCCATAGAGGTTCTCTGTGTCCTGTGCTGCCCGAAGCATCTCTTGCATCTACAGTCCGACCATGGAAATCAAATTAGTTTCTTCTTATGCAAAACCCAAAAGGCTTTCTTATTGAAGAGTGGGTAGGGCACGAGATACAAGTTCCTGATAGTGACTGGTACATTCTCTCTTGTGAAAATTTTAGCATCTCATCTCTACGTTATTTAAAATCTAATCCTGAATTTTTGCATTACCACTAACACAAGAACTTTGTTGGGATTTTATTTACAGCTATTATAAGCTTTCACAAGGATCAATACTGTGTAATAATTTAATATGTAAAGTCATTAAGGGGTTAAAATGAATTTTATGAAAAGAGATTATAGGATCTTTATCACATGTTGTTTATCTGATCAACAGTTAACAATTTAAGACAGTATTATCCTAGTAAAAAGAAGATTTGTTTCAGATACTGACATAAACATCCCCTCATAATAGTGGCTTTTCATTTACTGCATTGCAATGTACCATAAGCTTAAAGGCACAACAGCTTCTTTGTGTGTCTCAATAATGCTTGTCCAGAGTGATGTCAGTCAATTTTTGACCTATACAGTCTGATGTTATTCTCAACAATCATAGAATAGATTTTTTTTTTCCTTTAATGAGTGAAGAGTATGCCAATAAAATCCTTGAAAATTATCATATTCCTTTATGGTGTCTTCCTCTGGAAGAACAAGGTATATTACCCACGTGAACGTTTTGGCAAAGTCATTAGGATCTTTCATCTGGCTTCTACTGGCTTTTGTTGTTTCCTTGGATTATTTTTTTTACATATCATTGGGTAGTTAGAGGACCAACCTCTTTGTGGCTGACTTTCCAAACACTTTTGTAACTTGCTGTTTCAGTGGGATAAATAAATGCTAACGGTTAAATAGCACTTTCTAGTAGAGGTTGGAAACAAAATTGTGTACGTGAGACGGCATCCTGCTAGGAGCAAACTGAGTTCAGCCTCCGTTCTGGCGCACGGGAATCACATAGAATAGCACAGAAAAGCTAAAGGCAGGGTCAGCCCCTTTGTGCTCCCTGGAGGCTGTTCCTCCAGTGCAGAAGGTCT
>VZSZ01011837.1:1428-63132 GCA_013398815.1 Ibidorhyncha struthersii | reverse complement strand
GGAGCGGGTGCTCCCTGTCTCCACAGGGTCCCCGCAGGCGCGGAGGCAGCGTTCGCTTGGGGCAGGACTGAGCAGGCTGGCGGCCTCGGTGGCGCAAAACAATGTGCTTGGCTCTCCTTTCCTGCCAGAAAAGGGGGAAAATCATCTTCGTGGGGGAAAACCATCTTCCTGAGCTCTTAACGCAGCATGGCTTCTCAGCACCTGCCCCGCAGACCCTGGTCATGAGCACAGACCGAGGCCACGGGGCTCAGCCCTGCCCACGCGGTTAAGTGCAGGGAGGCTGCTGAGTGGCTGTAGGAAGATTTCCACCATCTACCGTCCAGCCTTCCGGAGCGATACCAGCCCTCAGACAGCAAGTGTGTTAGTTTACTCTCCAACCTGAAAAAGTCCAGTAGGGATGACAGTACCATTGCTGCCAGGGACATTAAACTCCTCCTTACTGCCTTGTTTGTGGCACTTGGATCACCTTGCTTCCATGGAGACAGTACAGAAACGCATATACTGGCTGAACTCTTTATGGAAATCACTTTGTGTTTCTCTAATGCTATTTCTAGATTACTTTTATTCATATAACTCTAGTGCTTCCCTGAAAATTAAACCAGTTTTACTTCTTTACGTGTTTTCAGCTGAGCACAGTGTAACTGTAGTACTGTCATTAAGGAGCAGAAGCTTAGCCTGGATAGGGTTGGACTTTCATATGGATCTCGTATTTCCCCCTCACTGTCATTTGGGTTTTTTGAGCGGTGAAGTCCCTGCAGCACAGCCCCTGAGCTCCCCTTGGAGAAACATCTCCGGACTGTAGCTGCCACTGCTTGCTTCCTCTGCCCTTCAGTGTGAACCATGCAAGTATCGCAGAAGGCGGCACTGTGCAACCCAGTCATTACCAGCTTTGGAGTAAAGTCAAGTATGTGTAAATGCTTGAGTGACAACAACTGAACTTAAGCGAGCCAAAGGTCCAGAATATACAAGAGATTTAAATTACAGATTGCCAAAGTGGGATTGAAATTTGCTTTTCTTTTGTCTACCAGGTATTTTACATTATATAAAATGAATATTAGATGATAATTGCCAATCTGGTGTCTTTTATTGATTTAATTCAATAAGCAGCTTCACCTCCACCTTTTACATGCACTTGCCTTAAAATATATGCATTATGAAGACAGTGATTCAAAGTCTTTAGGAAATCAATATCAAGAAAGGATTCTGTTCTTCAAATATTGACAGCAGAATAACTCTAGAAACAATGACAAACAATAAAAGCAGGGATAGACAAAATTAAGGCTGTAATTCTGTTGGAGTTAGGCTCTACAGAAGTCTCAAACAGTTGCTTGATAGTGAATATTGTATGTGGTTTAGCAAATAGCTTGCGTTGACCCCTTGCTGTCAGAATTTCTGGTTGAAAACCTGTGACCATTGAAATGAAAGGCTATTTTTGCCAATGATTTATACACAGTTGGCTGTTTCATTTGACTTTTTGCCAGTAACTTGCATGGCTATTTTTTCAGCCATGAGTGTGCACTGGGAAGATACAGAAGGGTATATATAGGCTGTTACCATTAACATTGTTCCCACCTTTGATAATTTCCCTATGACTAAATAAAACTTACATCAAAGCCTCTAATGTTACAGTATTTAGACTGAGCAGCTCTGTGTGCTAATTTATCATGGTTTTGTAATGGCAATTTTAAAATCCTTTAATATCGGCAGCTAAATTCCCTGCACATTGAGTATAGTTCCAAGAAGTTAAAGGATATCTTTTACGGAGTTGAACACATAACAGTCTGTGCGAATCATACTGGTTGCTTGGTTGATACGGCTCTGAAATTGAGTTGTTGTGGATAGTTCACTACTGCAACATACAAGTAATACTGTGTTATTAACATTCATCCAGAAAAAATATTTTTAAATGCCATTCAAAACCCTAGTCTGCTTTGATTTTCTCACTCTGAAATATCTGAAGACGGTCCACATGTCTAGATAATGAGTCGTGAGCATCCACTACACAGATACGAGAATTTCTTTTCAGTAGGTGTTGAAGGCTTATCAAGTATCAAGTTTGAAGTATTACCCCACTTGTAAATGTCATTGGATAAACCAGTAAGATTTATTTTTCATTTCTGTCTTTCATTTTTGCAGTTTGAACAAGTGCTGAATTTCATGAGGATGTCAGTATGGGACCCAAGTGAAATGTTTGAGAGCTCTGTTCATATCTGATAGTAGAAAATTCAGAGTTAATGTTTTCCTTGAATGTATTGAAAATCTCTTTAACTTGACATATTTCTGTATAATGCCTGGGCGACATGTCCTGACCATTAAATCAGTAAGTGGAAGTTGAATGGCACTCTGTCTTCTGCTCTTTGTCCGCTTCCACTGTGGCTGCGACTGCAGCGGCGTCTGTGCGCGCAGGCGTGCTCGCCACATGGCTGCTGAAGCAAGGCTTCTGTGGGATGTAGGCAGTCAGAGAGGTGCCTGCACAGGTTGTAGACAGGAGGTGGGCGTTCTGCGGAACGGGGCGGTTTTGATCAGTTGGGTGCTGGATTTCTCGTGGATCATCACTCCAGCCGTTTTGTTGTTCCTTCATTATTCTGTCATTTCTTTTTCTTTCCTTTAGTCAGGAGGGTCATTTGCTATGTTCATTACTTTTAGACATTTAGAACAGGATCAATATTTTACTGTATCTGACCAGGTTTCCATTTAGAAAGTAGGACAACAAAATTTACATCTTTTATTTCGTACACTCAATAAAACTGAGAACGGTGGTTTAGAAATAGCGGAGGTCTTCTGTATGTATTTCTGCTCTACACGCTAAAAGAAATGGAAAACACTCGTCACATGAAGATTATGAAGCATGCAGTAGTCTGTTAGTAAGAGAGGAGGATTTTAACTAGCAGGACTGGCCAATTTTAATTGTCCATCTGTCGCCAGCAGTCTTTAATGTTGGTTTAGAACAAATTGGAGTACCTGGGACATTGCGGAATGCTAAAAAAGGGATAGATTTGTGTCTGTGGTTAAGGGGGAAGAAAGGAGGGAAGCACCAAGCATGGTTCTCATTAGCTGACAGCTCGTTAGCTTGACATTCATTTCAGGGAAACTAATGGAAAAGTTCCTGGTGAGAAAAAATATTGAAAGATAAAATGCAATCACAAAATACGCTTGAACAAGGCAGTTTGTCATGAGATTCACAACTTGGATGAAAATGGCAATCAAGTGATCGTATGGCAAAACGAGTTCATTGAAAACGTACCATTGTTTGACGTTGCATTTGGCTGTTGGCATCTGTAGGAGCACTGAGGACTCGTTCATAGTCAGAACAGTGGGAGACATGAAGGCAAACAGCTCAACTTCAGCTCCCATGGCAGTGCCACAGCATATATAATCTTTAGGTGTATTTTTTTTAAATTGCAGTTGTTTTTACTTGTGGCTGCAGAGCTCATATGTTGAAATCCATCAAACTTCTTCAATCCTTGTACTGAAGAAGCATGATTTGGCATGAGAGGAGAGTGGGGCACTCTGTCTTTTTACCGAGACCCTAGGCCAGATCTGGATGCCAAAGAGGAATTACTTTCACAGGTAGTATCAGGTTTGCTGGACCTGGACCTCTGTTAAACTTAACTCGAACAGCCCTGGCTGGTAGTTCAGAGAGGGTTTCCCAGGAGTTCGGAGTTAGAAAACTGCAGTCTCCACATTCTGCTATGTTTACAGCAAAGTTCCCGTTCCTTTCATATCCAAATGATATGTAGACACCACTAACAGACAATTTGCAAATGAAAAATCATGCATGAGAAATTAGCCACAAGAGTGATTAATAAGAAGTTCTTTTCTTGAAATGAATGTCCGAGAGATTGGTGAACGCGCCATGTCTTAGCAAGAGCTAATGTCTTTCTGAAGATTTGTTTTAGTAAAAGAAATGCCATTTGCTTCAGTTCAGGAGGAAATTGGTGCAACATAGTGGTCTGTGGTATGTATGATTACGCTAGACAAACGCATGGTCACCTTCGGCTTGAGTTTTGTTAAATTTGTTAAAGCTTCCTAAGCAGACTTAGATACCTTCTGTCTCAGATCTTCTTTTCAGGAAAATTATTTCTACAGAGTTTCATGCTGGTGAGGGAAGATAGCACTTCTCTGTTTCTTTACCATACGCATCTCATTGATGCTAATAATTAACAAGTTAAATCTGCACCTGACCATAAACAGCTGATGAAACATTTCTTTTAGTTATCCGCTATGTTCTGGATAGAGACAATCAATAGGTAAAATCTATGCAAATGTGCAGGGTTCAAGTGAGGGCTATCCTAAACAGGCCTTAAGCTATGCACCCGCCTTTGTGCCAAATTTTTCAGGGTTTTTTTTCTCTCTTGTAATGAATACATGTATTTTGTGCATTGGAGCATGGCACAGGGCCTTTTGGATGGCAGGCTCTTCAAGAAAGAGGAAGAGAGTTTTAATCACAAAAGCAGAAACTTCAGTCAGAGAAGTGATTCTACACTTTGTTTCATTTGTAAATGGTGCGTATTGGCTTTTGTGAAACAGAACCCGGGTCCAATTCAGGACAGCGCTTCATAGATTCTTTACGTGGGGCTTTTTGAGTCTGAAATAGTGCGCATGAAAAGAGGAGATTCAACATAATTTGTTCCAACAGCTAGTCTAAGATTTTTTCCAATCAAGATTCTTTAGGCATATTCCTCTTTGTTGAGCTATAAGCAGCTTTTAAAATAATAGCATTAGCCTATATTTCAAGACTTCACTGGGTGTTCCCAGCTCTGGTGATTAGTTATAAGAAACGAGAAATGCGTGTATTGTAACCTTTTAATGGATATGGGAGACTTGTAAACTAAGTTGAGATTTGAGCAATTCGTAGATTTCAAAATGAGCTGTAGAGTTCATTGAAAAAGAAAAATGCATCATTGAAATTCATGGTGCCACTTTGGTTTTCTTTGCTGAGATTTATCATTGAAAGCCATATTGCTTTCCCTTTGCCTTTATTTAAAGCCCTTCAATACATTGTTTTTAAGGTCCATTTCTTTTACAAGCTTTTCCTTTCAGCTTGCTCAGGGTGTCGGGTCCTATGAACATCTGTTTGTGCCTAAAATCAGGCAGGACCTGGACTGTATCCTGCCTCTCTCCTCCCTTTTGTTTCCAGAGGCTATTGTTTCCGATTTCATGCTATCAGAGGGGCTGCATGTTTTCCTGTGTGAAGTTGTCAGAGAGATAAAAGCACAGGAGCAGGGTCACATTTCGAGGGATGGGCATGAAAAATTGGTAAAATGTATCTTGAGGGCCACCCACAAGACTTGCTTGAAGAAATTCAGAAGTAGAGAGTAGAATTATCATTTTAAAATTGTGCAAATTCCAAAGTGGAATAAGTAGCAATGAAATAAGTGTTTAAGTGGCAGGAATCTCTGAGTCAGATTTACACTTAGTTGACTTATTCCTGTTAGGTAGCTTGAGAGTCTCCAGCTGAACTTTATTAGAAAGAAAATACCATCATCTTCATTATGGTGCCTGCCCGTGTCTCTTCAGTACGAGAATGAGATGCCAGATAGCAAGCGTGTGACGCCTTTCAGTCAGCGTAACACATGGGGGAAAAGAGAAATGTTAGTGAAGGTGTCTACCTGTCCAAAATTGCAAGTATGATACAAGACCTGCAAAGAATACAGTAAGGATGATAATGATAGAAAGACAAACAGTGCAGCTTAATTAACTTAATGAAGTACATTTTCCGGGAAGAGGGCGTGATACCAGGCTTGTAACTGTGGCTATGGTTTATAATGCTGTAAACCATGGTTAACCAAAACGTACTTATCCTTTTGTCTCCTATGAATTCCAGAAGTGGCACCCTAGTTTTAAAGGATGCAGAATAAGTCAGTTGGTGGCAGGAGGGAAGAACATCTGCAGTTACCTGTACAGCTGGTTTAGACAGTTTAGCAGAGCGTCCTCTGACATCGGCATTGACACAGTAGTAAGAGGTTATGTCCCTTTCTCTGAAAGTACTAAAAAGCCAGTAAAAAGTTCTGTCCGTCCTTAACATAGTATCAGTATAACTAAGGCAGTGTCTTCTAGTTTGTATATCGTATGATCTTAACTGTTTTCATTGAGATGTTGAATAGATAGAAAATGAAGAAAATGGTTTTAATAGTGCTGGTTTAGGTCAGTGATTCAATAAGATGGTTCCTTTTATTTTAGGAGCTTGTAGTGAGGATTTTGTTGAAGTGCGTGACAAGAAAACAAATGAGATATGTAAGTTGTATTTTTTTCCATAGGCAACTGATGGATACAGGATACCAAGCAAGGCGTTATCTTGCTGCCATATACCTTCCAAGTTAGTAAATGGTGTCTGTGATACAGAACAGTCTAATACTAGAATTTTAAGGGGATATATTTTTTTCTATAATTTTTCTCCAAAGATTAAGTCAATTATTTTTCTTAAATGAGTACATGATTTGCAATTTAATATGAGAAACTAAATATACATTCTGGTTTTTATTGAAATAAGCGACATTTTTGGCTATGGAAAATCAGGGGGACACTAATATGTAGAGTTTTTTGCACTTTCGTAATATAGTGGAAAAAATATGAAACATTTTAAAATTACAGTAATTATTGAATTTATATCCTTTGTGGTAATACTTTTAGAGATTAATTTGTTTATAAATAGAAAAAAAAAGAAAGCGACAGATTAAGAAAACCCTGCAAAGTGTTTAACAGTTCTGTAGGTGAGTTTACGTAACAGCGCTGAGTGAGTATTTTTAAATAAGAATATCACTTATTAGCACTCATATTTTAGAGCTTGTCGTAGCTGCCGGTGACCCCGGTCAGGTTTCTGGGTCCCGCTGCAGGAGCAGCTGTGGAGGCAACGTCCCCCACAGCGCGTGTCCTGGGTCCTGCGTGGCCCTTCCACCCAGGACGGCCGGACCGGGAGCAGCGCTGTTCCCGTGGGCCCTGAGCACTTTCTGTGGCGCACAACAGGGGCTGCCCTAAGGGTTCTGCAGAATGCCCCCAGCCCCGATCGATGCGTGCCTGCGTGCTCTCGTTCACAGTAGGCAGCAGAGCAGAGCGCGCACGGCCTCCGGCTGGGTATGTGCCAGCGCGCCTGGGGAGGCACCTAGGCAAAAGGTCACACCAGCAGAATCGCAGTTCTGGGGGAAAACAGTCACACGTCTATTTATCAGCATGCTGAAAACCATACTTTCGTGCCTTGCATCACATCAAGTATTATGGAAAGAATTTTAACTTCTTTTGTGAATACTGCTGATCATGTCCATTTCTGGTCTTACGGCTATAAGTTCTTTTTGAAATCACAGTTTTTTATACCAGCAGTTTTCTTTGGCATACCTGTCTAATTTTGGATGGGTAAAATAATTTACTTTGTTTAGCTTTGTCTCAAAAGGGAAGAGAGCAAAGGCTAGAGTAAAAATTAATAGCACATCTTAAAATCCATTACAACATCTCCCTTTTTTCTGACTAAAAGTGAGTGAAAAAGGCCTCTCTAGAGGAAATAAAGAAGAAGTTATTACAGCTTTCACTTTTTCGTAGAGTATGAAAAAGCTTTCTGTATGTTAAACAGTCTTGTGGACATCTGGCATGATTGGTTTTAATCTGCTGACTAAAAAGTCAGGATTAAATCTTGCTTTACACCTCTTTGTATTGCAGTCAGTAAAGTGACAGAGCTGCTCTGAAACAATGGCACTACTTATTCCACCCAATATGCCATGTGGTAGATCACCCCCTTTTTCAGCACCACTTCTCTGCAAAGACAATGAAGCATCTGGTGGGGTTTTCCTGTGTCCAAGATATTTTTTGTCAGTAATTTCACTCAGCCAGTCTGCTTAGCTCTCCCTTGGTGCCACTTTTTGAGACGGGGTTTGCCAAACCCAGTGGCAAGAGGTCAGGAGGCCAAAGTGATGAATTTTTATGTGCCTGTTTCTTGTGTTTCTGCTCAGTCATGATTCTTTGCGCGCTGTACTGCCTCTGAAAGGGAGCCACAGTGAGCAATTTGTCCTCCTGGGCTGGAGAGAATGGGGAGGCAGATGAGTTAAAGTAGCATGTATGACTCCGGACAGAGACGCACACAAATGTTTTCTTATGGCAGAACAGAACACTCCTGTCACTATTCAGCGTGAGAGGGGCTTGGGAGATTTGTAGCCTGTTGGCTTTCGATCAAGTGACAAATGAATTTAACAGCACTTAAAGATACAGCAAAAAGAATGGCACCTCACTAACTGGTCCACAGCTGTTAGTTTTAAAATGGTGTTGCATTAACACTTTTGAACTTGCATTTTTCCCTCTCTCTGCATAATTGGGAGCTCTCTGTATTTCTCAGCATGTTTGAATCCAGGTTTGCTTTAAGGAAAAAATTGCATCTGTGTTTCGGAAACTCTGTAGAATGTGTTTTCCGGTTGTTTGCCCAGTTGGGCCCCTGTGCCCTCCAGATGGATCGTTGATCCATCCGAGCAGGAGGACCGTGGAAGCTGCGTTTCTGGCAGAGCTTTCTGTCCTCTCTCAGTGGTGCCATATGAGCCGGGGATCAGCGTTCATTGCTGGCTAAATCCCTCTGGAGCCCCAGCCAGTGGTGTGAAGTTGCTGTTCCTCCAAATCCTCCTCTCTCTCTGATCGGCCGTGTCACTCCAGTGGGTCGAGGGCTGCATTGCAATGCGTTGTTGATCAGCAGCTGAGCTTTGGACCATTCAGTGGAAGAGGTGTCCCGGAGGGAATCCTGAATATTGCTGTCATGCACAAACCCTTCATTCTTACACCATCAGAAACCACACCAACAAGGACGCACAGCCGCCTTTCCTGGCTGGTGAAGAGAGGCAGTAAGCAGAACATACCACCCAGTTTCCTGCTCTCCACATTGACTCTTTTACCCCACAACTGGTTTTGATGTGTTGCCAGTCTTTTTGTTGGGTGCGGTGTATGTGTCAGACACATTCTGATCCATCAATTCATCTTACCAAGATGGTGGCCAAGAAGGCCAATGGCATCCTGGGGGGCATCAAGAAGAGTGTGGCCAGCAGGTGGAGGGAGGTCATCCTCCCCCTCTGCTCTGCCCCGGTGAGGCCACATCTGGAGTGCTGTGTCCAGTTCTGGGCTGCCCGGTTCAAGGACAGGGAACTGCTGGAGAGGGTCCAGCAGAGGGCTACGGAGATGCTCAGGGGATTGGAGCATCTTCCTTATGAGGAAAGGCTGAGGCACTTGGGGCTTTTTAGTCTAGAGAAAAGAAGACCAAGGGGGGGGATCTTATCACTGCTTATCAGTTCTTCAAGGGAGAGTGCCAGGGGGATGGGAACAGTGTTTTTTCAGCGGTGCCCAATGATAGAATGAGGTAACGGGCACATACTTGACCATAGGAAGTTCCATCTAAACATGAGGAGGAACTTCTTTGCTGTGAGGGTGGCAGAGCAGTGGCTGAGGGTGGCAGAGGCTGCCCAGAGAGGTGGGGGAGTCTCCCCCTCTGGAGCCATTCCAAACCCACCTGGACGCCGTCCTGTGCCACTGCTGGAGGTGCCCCTGCTCTGGCGGGGGGTGGCACTGGGGGAGCTCCAGAGCGCCCTTCCAACCCTCACCATCCTGTGATTCTGTCATTACCATTTATCAGAGAGAACATGTTAAACCTTGGGTCCATACCTTGCACAGTATTTTACAAATATATCTTTCATTCATTTTATCCAAAAAGCATTTATGTTAATGTATGAATAGTGCTCCTGGAAATAGGAGCTCCACGATGGTTTGCATCTTGTTCAAGAAGCATAAGCGTGCCGTTTGCTGGTGTGCCTCCTGGGGCACCTGCCGCAGCCCCACAGCCCAACTCCCCAGCTCTGTAGAGTCAAGATGCTGCCGCAGCCAACTGCTGCAGCAACTGCACGGAGGCTGCGTGACGGCAGTGGTGGGAGAGGAGGACAATTCCGCAATCCCGCCTCGTGGTTCTCTGAGCTATTTGAACATAACGAGCTGAAAAGCATTATTCGAACCTACAGGATGCTGGACTGATATTCCATTTCAAAAGTGAATAAAGGAGCAAATGATGTGGAACCAGACAGGGAGTAAGTACATCGATGAGAAATGAATGAGGTATGGCAGGGTGAAAAAGAGGAAATCGTCCACGTGCTGCATCGGCAGGGCGTCACCTGACCAGCCAAGTTTTAGTCTCACCATAACACTGTACAGCACATTCCAGTTGTTAACACAGTGAATTTCACTTCCCATCTGGAAAACTTGTTCAGGTCAGAAAACGAGATACAATGAACTGGAAATTATTTTCCTGTCACATTTGCTCCCTTAAAAAGTAAACTTAGAAGGCAGCCGTTCTTTTCCCATAGAGGGGAAGTGGTGGAGGAATATTATGGTCTCTCCCACTTTGCCGTACATACTCATGGTCATTTGATGAGATGGAGGGCACACACCCGTCTCACAGCTGTGCTCAGACTCAGGAGGAGCTGGCAGCCCACAGCGCTCATGCCTCATGCAAGTCACTTTCCTATTCCAGGCCTCAAATTCCCTCTTTAAGGGACTCATTATTTTTGCTATTATGCATGACAGGAAGAAGAAAAAAAAATTTTTACTGATCTGTATTTTTCAGTTTGTGGTTAAAAGTAGCTAGTGTCTGCCTAAAGGCATATGGGGTTTGGGTAGATGAGTGGTTTGATTCCAGAATTGCCAACACTCTGTGTTTTAAAAGTCAGCTCCAGTTTTCATTTCTGAGGGTAAGCTTAATAGAAGTCAAGTGCAGAAATACTATGGAACAGTGTATTGGGTGTGCGTCATATGTTACATAGATGATACCTGCTGCTGTCAGCCTACTTTGTGGAAGCCAAAGGTTCACATGCTTCAGAGGCTAAGCCTTGATCTTGAGCCATGTCACACTGTTGATTTTGGACAAAACTCCCCATTAATTTAAAGGGCAAACTCCTGAATTTACTGGTTTTGGCCGTGCTAGTTGGTGGAACGAAATACTGCACATTTCTGAGGCTTGCTGTTTGTTCTGACTGGGATAACGTGGAAATACCCTACTGTGCAGAGCACTTTTGCAGCAGCTGCGACCTAGCAGCGCGCTCTCAGGGGTCCCCTGCAGACTGCGGGGCTCACTACGCTCCCCAGAGCCCTGAGAAGAGGAAAACGGACACACTCCAGTTATTTGGAACCCTGTAATGTCCCGTTCTGGAAGTGAGTCAAGAAGCACCAAAGAATTTTGTTAGGTGTTGACTTAAATTTTTGCTACTTCATGATACTGTACCCCTGTTTCATTCCCTACAGCTGTAAGAAACCGTTCAGTATGTAGGTAGCAGAAACAATAACACCATCAGCACAAGCAGAGGCAAATGTTACCACTCAAAACAAAGGCAATTGCAAGGCACACAGGAGCAGATGGGGTTCACAGGCTGTTTTGCTTTCAAAATGAAAAGAAATAGAAGGTTCTTAGTCTGAAGGTTAGATAAAAGCAAGCTTAGCTATAAGGAGAGAAGCTGCCTCTAATTTCATTCCTCCTGAATTCAAGGGAACAGGGGATTTTACATTTCTCTACAGAAGCAGATTTACATCACAGATCCCGTGTGCTTCATCGAAGTCTTTACTTAACGAAAGCAATGCATACAGTCCTCTGCTTAGTCAGCTGGAGTGAAAAAAGGGTAAGTGCTGTGAAAGTTTCCAAGAAAGAATTTTTCAAGCTGGTATTGCTGCTTGGCCAAAGCAGAAAAAATAATGGAAGACAAGTAATAGAAGAATGTCTGAATAAATCTCAAGAGGTTCATGCATTATGGGACAAGACAACATATATACAGAACCATTCCATAGGAACAGTTGGACTGTTCAAGTTCCTGTAACTACAGAAAAGCGAATCATTGTCTGAAAACTCCCCCAGGACCCTACTTGACATCAAGTAGTGATGCCCAGCAGCTAGGAGGATGGACAGGAGGAGGGAAGGGATTTTCCTAGCAGACCGCTTCAAGGGTCCAGGTCTTCTAGTGGTGTAGGGTTTATCCAGATCTAATCAAAGTCCTGAATGCATTTGAAACTTATTGTCAATGTCAGCAAGTGGATTTAAACTGAGAGCTTAAAAAGGGGGCAGGGCAACCCTTTACCTGAAAACTTCACCGTTGCCTGCAGAGGCCCTGCAAAGTTTTGTGTTCCTGATGCATGCAGGTGCCAAACAACCCGGGATAAATGGTTTGTGAATCCGTGTGTAGGTGCTTAGCTGAACTCAGGCTTGGAGATCACAGTCAGGAAAATGAAACAAGAGAATCCAAAAAGATGCAGAACCTCACCAGGAGGAGTCAGAGAAAACTGGAAGCTAATCACCATGCGGGTGAATATGTGGGATGGAAAAGGAATTCTATCCTGATTTTTTAAGTCTTACAAAGAGATACACCAGGGGGGCGGGGGGGATTAACAGTAAATTTTTTTTTTTTTGAAGGTCCATTTAACACCAGTGTTGAAAAAGGAAAATAGTTACAAAATTAGGGATTGTTATATTTGCAAAACTGTTTAGGACAGAGCACCACAAAATGTCTAATGAAAGTCTCTTTCACAGTTTGACAAAATGGGGTGTGGGAAGATGCTGTGGGGAAAAAATTTAAGAGTGTGAGAAACTAATTATCCCTTATTCTTTCTCTTTGGGTCTGTGTAGGTGAGCAAGTAGTAATTAATGTTCTGGTATTCAATGGGTACTGATGAAAATTTCGAAATTAAATCGTCACATACAAAGTAACAGCTAACTGAACAAACTGCTTGGTTTCAGGAGAGAACAATGTTTAGGTTGGTTAGCCAAAATCAGGAAAGTCAGATTTAAACATCAGAGGTTTATAAATTAAGCACAGTGCCTAAGTAGCTGAGTTAGGTTAAGCTAAGCATCTAATAAACAGATTGAATTTTACTGCTGCCAAATGTGTAACAAATGCCAAGAGAGATTTCCTTCAATTGCCGTCAGAAGTGTATGTTCCAGGTGAAAAAGATGCTGGGAGGCAGCTGATAGCTGCAATCTAGTGGTCCTGTCTCCTGGGACAGAGCTGTAATAGCACATTCTTCCCGAGAACGTGAGGTGGGGCGTTTGACGCTGCCTGCGAGACCCGTAATCTCAGAGCATCTTAGTGGCAAAGGACTGAATTCAGATTCTTCTCCGCAGAAGAGAATTAAAAAGAGAACCGCCATTGCCACCAGCTGTTGGCACAGAGGAAGGTGCAGAGGCAGGGAGGGCAGGGGAGCTGCACCGGGGGTCTCCGGAGCAGGGAAGGACGGGCAGGCTCTGGCACCCAGCCGGCTGCTCCTGCGGCTGCCCAGCGGGGACCGAGGGTGGCCGGGGCCGGTGGGCTGCAGCCGGGTGCTGTTGGGACCCTGGTGCCGCCGCCTCCCTCGCGAACACAAACAGGTATCTCGGCCATCACTGCAGAGCTGACCCTGAGCGAGCTGGGTGGTGTTCCCAGCGATGCCAGAGCCGGCGCGAGCGGCTCGCCGGCAGAGCGGGCAGGAGAGTGCTGCCGGGCAGAGGCTCTGCCGCTGCGCTGGGCTCTCGGTTTACTCCCTGCGGATGGAGATGGCTTTGCATTGCCTAGTGGTACACTCTGATAACGTTGTCATGAATGATCTAAGTTTCTGGACAAGAAAATAGATTTCACAATGCACTCAGTGCAGCTGATGTGAAATTGAGCCCAAAGAAATGCAAGTCGTTTCCAGCAGGGATCACTTACTTCAGGGACGTGGGAGATCTTTGAGAACAGGAGCATGAAGATAGGGTCTTAGGGCTGAGCTTTTTTCGTCAGATGCTACCCAAAGAGGTATTTTAAAATCAAAATGTCCCTCTGCCCCAAATCGGCAGAAGGGCGGTGCGGTGGAGAGCAGAGTGCTGCGGTGGGCCCTGGGCAGCTCCTGGGCCGGGCTCACAGGTGGTAGAATTGGTGCTGCTCTGAACTGCCTGTGAAGTTACATCAGCCCTAAAATGAATACAGGCAGCAGCATCATGTAATTTGTGTTGATTTGCCGTCAGAAGACAGACCGTACGCACGCTGCACGAGCAGCATGCTGGGAGGAGGGACGGGAGCGGTGCCGGAGGCTTCACACCCCCCTCCCACCCATCCACCCCACACCTCTGCTCCCCTGGACTCAGCTTACTCCTCTGCGAACGTTCAAAGAGAAAGTAATTTCGCATATTGATACTTTAAGTGGTTTCTCATTAATACTTTTATATATTTGTTCTTTATTCAACTAACGTTTATCTCACTGCTGAGTCAGATTCCTGCTCCTGGAAGCTTATTAGTATTAAAAGCATAGTAACTTCTCTGAGACCTTATTGCTGTTCTCACGCAGTCAAAGTTAACACAAGTTGATGTACAGTCTAAGGGATTTTTTTTCGAGTAAAAGTGTATGTCTTCTCAGGTGGGTTTAGATTGCTTTACATGGGGGAGTTTAGCTCTCTAATTTCCCTACTTGTTTGCAGCAGCTGTATGGCCAAATACCGCTGCACAGTTGTGAAAAATTAGCTGAAATAAATCTCCGTTTCAATGGCAGATGGAGTTTAAAAACCACAATGTTACCTCTGTTGTAGCTAAATGCACAAATTTCATTGACTCAGAAAGTTACATTTAACGTTGGTTTTCTCACTTGCAAATTTTGTTTCTCTTACGTCACATGATTTGGTGAATTTACTGTTAGTGCATTGCCAATACCCAGGAAATCACATCAACCCCTCAGAGGTAAGGAGGAGCCTGAACAAGACAGATGTTCCTGTTATTCCCAGGGCAGCAGATCTTTTACCTCGCTGATTGTTTCAAATACAATTTGCATCCAGATAATAATAAAAAAGCATTTGATTATCCTAATTTAATAAGCGTCATTGCTTTTGGGGTTTGAACAGCATTTCAGAAGAAGTATTTCACTGTCATAATTAGATGATCCATGTACCTCTGTCTTTTCTATCCTGCCAGAATCCACAGAGTAACTGGAATAAAATGAAATATCTTAAATTTGATTGATTTGGTTGCTCATGTGTTCAAGACTTTATTTCAACTGGCTCATGTTAGCATCCTTCAGACTCTGCACTTCTCTCCTGGCACTTCTACCGACAAACATTTCTGGTTTAATCCATGTGGCTTACTGGAAATTGCAATTGCAACTACTGCTGAACTTTTTTAATTATAAAGGAGCAATGAAAATATTCTACATTTTGGGGTTTTTTTTAGCAGAATTCAAAGTAATAATAAGTCCTAAGAAAGGTGTTCAAATCACTGGGAAAAATAATACACATCTTTAGAATCAGTAGACAGGCAGTAGGAAAGTTTGAGTCTGTGTGTGTTTGGATATCACCTTTTTTAAAAAAAAAATTGTCGAAGTAATTACAAGCGTGCAGTAACTCAGCTCACACATCAAGAGGTGGACTCAGGAGTCTAAAGGATGTTCAGAAAGCAGGAGTGCAAAATCAATGAAAAATCAGCCGCAATTTTCAGCAGAGCACTGCTAGCGGGAGGCGGTAGTACAGCTCACAGCTGTTCAGGGTTTCCATGTAAACGCAATATAAAAAGCAATTATGCATTATAGAATATTGTGTGTGTATGTTTTATAACATAACTGCTTTAATGTCTATCCCATTTTACTGTAAGAATGCAGAGATAGAGTCTAAAACATTTCAATGTGTTGTATATGGGAGCAGATGTATTTTGAAGGTTGCATTTATGCTGTAAATCTAAAGGCTTTCAGTTTCTGAGGATTGCAGTGTTTAGAAGAAATTCCAGATTTGTGTCTTGTCAATATAAATACTTTAACTCCTAGCTTTGCCTAACAGTACATTTTTATTATGTTCCAAGGCAATTACCAGAAAAGTTATTGCGATGTTTTACAATTCAGTACACACAAATTATTGCAAAGGATTATTTAAAAAAATACTGTGAAGTATCTACCTGTATGGACAGTGCGTGTGAAAACAGGAATAAGACACATCTGTGTTTGCTAAGCAGAGGCTGAGTGCTGAGGTCTCTCTCAGCTCTGAATACAGCTCTCCTGCAAACTTTTTGACCAAATCTTTTTTCCAAAGAAAAAAAATTTTTTTAAAAAGATAACTCGGGTAGAGTTTTGATCTCTGATTTCCCTTCTTCTGACTTTGTAAAAGAGTACCTTTGAGGGAATACCCGAAAAGAAACAGTGTGTTTTTATAGCGTTTTGATTTTCTTTACCAGCAACAAAAAATCCCTTCATAAGTAGACTTCTCTAAAAAGGCACATGTTCCCCCAAGTTTTCTGCTTGGGTGACTACGACTTTGTAGAAATTGAAAGGAGGAGGAAAAAAGGAGTGCTCCAGCTTGTATAAGAAATGAACCTTTGCCCAATCACTTTTTGTCTGTGAATAAGGTAACTTTTTGTGCGTGTGAAATTTGAAAGCAATAAGGTATGTGGGCCCTTTCTGTGTATTGGTTCTCAAGAGTCGATCGCGGGGGTTTTTCTTTTAGAGCGGGCCTGAAGTTGTGAGATAAAGCAGCTCAGAAAAAGAAAATGTTCTCAAGCAGATGCCTTTAAGAGACAGAAATCATGAATTTCTTGAATTGCAACCACTCTGGGGGTGGCTACAATGACTTTTTGACAGTGACAGTAACTCTGCCTTGTCTTTTGGAGCCCTTCTTTGGCCCATTCACTCTGGAAAGCTGCTTAAGCGCACTTAAGCGCATTAGCATTTGGATGCTCGGGGACCGTACTGACCCTCATTTGGAAAGTTTAAATGAGTGAAAGATGGAGCGATTTGTTAGGGCTTTAGAAACCAGCTTTAGAGAGCGGCGGGTTTTCCGCTTTGGTTTGTTCGGGTGCTTGTTCTAATCTGGTGCGCTGTTTAAAGGCGACCAGACTGATTTGTGACACATGAGCCCAAAGAGCTATTTTTCGGGCCTGACCCGATTAGCTAATCTGTGCTCTGAATGCCAATGGCCGGGATGGGAGGGCGCGCCGTTGGGAATGGCTCGCCGGTGGATCACCCCACCGGTGTCCTGCAGACAAAACGGGAATTCTGCATCCAAACAGGCAGAAGGGGCCCTACGGTACACGGGGGTGCGAGGGAGAAGGTAGCAGGTCTGTCCTTAACATCACTGGTACCAAAAGTGCGGCCTCAGTGATGCCGTGGTGCGGCTCTCCTCCTCCCTCCCCGGCGGAGTCCAGTTCGGCTGGCTGCTGCCCGCGCCTTCCCACGCCTCTCCCAAAAAACACCGTAACGTTCTGCAGAAGAGGTGAAGTTCTCAAAGGGCAGACAACGTCTCTGCCCCTGTGACCAGTGCTCCTTCCTCCTGGGATTTCACAGACACCTAAGGCCGTGTCAGTGCCATGGCTGTGCCACATTTTTTCGGATAAAACGCAGTTAGGTGTTTGCAATCTACAGGCATGGCACTGCTTTTGGGGGGGGAGGAAGCAAACAAGGAAAATTTGTCAGTAAGGGACATCGTTTGTTCAGCAAGATAGGGAATTGGCACCCATTCAGTTCTCAGACTGAAAACGCAGAAAAAAATCAGATTTTTTTTTTTTTTTTACTGAATCTCACTCAAGTTATCCTTTAGAAGTGAGATTGCTTAGCTTGTCGCTTTGTGTTTGTACTGCGGCAATACACAGGGGCCTTTATCAAGGACCATTTTCTAATGTCTTTCTATCAAATGGGGGCAAAAAGTCTGTTGACAGATTGTTTCCATTCTAGCACTGGTAGCCTCAGCTGAGGTTTGAAGTATCTGGAAGCAGATGGATTTTTGTTTAAATACATGTTTGGCATCTCCTTCAGAAGAAATTCAGAATGGGAAACTGAGAAGTAAGCTGTAGTTCCACGGCTTTGTGTCTGATAGAAATTGCACTTCTAATAATGAATCCCAATATAAGTATTTATATTTGTGAGAGAAAAAAGCATCTAGTAGGATGCGGAATTCTATTACCCTATTACCACAGAACTTATTTATTTTATAAGGGAATATTATGCAAAATGAAAATCTCTTCTCTGGCCATTATGAAAAGGATTGGAACAGACAGAGCAGGGAAGTCACCTCTTTGCCTCTTCTTGACTGGGTTCTTTTCTTAGGCACGCTTTTGTTAAGAACGTCTAGCAAAATAAGCTTTTATTCAGAAGGGTGGTCTTTGCAAGTATCCTTACCCAGGGCTGTGCATAGGTCCTGCCAGCAGCCTGGGGCTCGGCTGCAGCGAAGGATGCTGAATGCCTCGCAGGTGTGGGTGCACATCTTGGCTGTTTTCTCTCTGCCTTTGAGCAATACCAAGGTTTTCTCAGTTCCCCTTTCTGTCTTCTGCCCTGTGGTTTCAGCAACCCAGGCAGATGGGCTGGAGTAATCCAGTAGCTTTGCCCGAGCTGGATACCTACACAGGACTTTGTGAAGGCTGCCTACCCCACAGTTAAGATATAGTCTATTTCTGCATTTCAAAGCACTTAACATACTTAAACCTTCACTAAAAGTATAGGTTCCGTGAATCTAAAGTATGTCTTTAAGTTAAATATGTGCCTAACAGCTTTGCTAAAAGCTCTGGATTTTCACCCATTACAGTGTGACAGAGAAAGCCCTTTGAACACCCTGTTCTGTGTTATTCTTGACATCAGATTTGGTTGGCATTGAAATTGGGCCCCAAACAGGCAAATGGCAAACGAATCGAGGCCTGGCACCTCCTCGGAAATTCATACCTCTCTGCCTGATAAACGTTGGTTTGCAGTATGTTTGACACACCCATTCCTCAAAATATCTAGAGATGTGATGTTGTCTCTTACTTAAACGGATGATGCGTGGGGAGTTTGCTACCCAGAGTAAACGGTGAAGCTTATTGTCAGGTTGTGTAAGTGTTGCTCTGACTTTTAAATTACAGAATCACTGAGTCACAGACTGGTCAGGGTTGGAAGGGCCCTCTGGAGCTCCCCCAGTGCCACCCCCCGCCAGAGCAGGGGCACCCACAGCAGTGGCACAGGACGGCGTCCAGGCGGGTTTGGAATGGCTCCAGAGTGGGAGACTCCCCCACCTCTCTGGGCAGCCTCTGCCACTGCTCTGCCACCCGCACAGCAAAGAAGTCCCTCCTTATGCTTACATAGAACTTCCTATGGTCAGGTTTGTGCCCGTTACCTCTTGTCCTAAATTATACTTGGAACGTTAATTTACGAGGCAGAAGTTTTTGCAAACAAAAGTTACCCCCAGAACTGTAGTGCCAATGTAGTTATCAGCTTTTAAGAATGCGGTACAGGAACGGGCCGGCTGTGGGGTCATGAGCTGTAGGAAGTGGCTTTTGAGGATGTGTACAAGTAACATGTGATAGTGTCAGAGCCACGAAAGAACCTGTGCGCGTGGTGGTAAGTTAAATAAGTATTTGGCTTATCTGATTGATATATTCTTAATATTGCCTGTTTCTCTCTAAACGGTCATTCAGTTTATTGTTTTAAATCCATCATGAGTGGAAGTAACTTAAATTAGCAATGCTTTGTATTTTGACCTATAGCAAGTCATATTTTCAGGGGGGCACTGAAGATACACAGATTGATAAAGTTCAGTGAAGTGTGGCCTTCACGTTTTGCATAAACTGGTTTCCCTTTCTCCCTTTGTGTTTTTATTAGACACTATGTGCAAAGGCTACAATGCAGACTATCCGGGCAGCTGACACAAATGAAGTAGTCAAGCTAATATTTCGTGAATCTGATAATGACCGAAAGGTAAACAACTTAATGCCCTCTGTACCCCCTGTGTAAATACAAACGCTGTTGAATGTTCACTTTCTTTGCTACAAAGCATGAATATAGTTGTTTCAAACTGATAATTTAAAGGGAGGGGAGGGGTATGGATTGTCACACCTAATGCTCCGTTAATTGGATCTTTTTAAGTGATTGCCAGTCAACCAAACGGGCAAGCTGACAAGGAGCTTTAGGCGTGTAGAAACATCGTGCAGTTTTAAAGGGTTGCGTGTCGCCGAGGGGGTCACTTCCAACAGCTGGGTATTAGGTAGATGAGTCCAAGAGCTTTGCTGACCTTTCTCCTCTATTTTTTTTTAGGTTATGCTCCAATTAGAAAAGAAGCTCTTTGACTATTTTAATCAAGACGTATTTAGAGATAACAATGGCACTGCGGTAAGTTCATTGCTAAACACTTTTGAAGGAGTAAGTTGGAAACTCACTTACAAATTGTTTGTCTACCAGCCCTGTATCCTTATCAATCCTGTCTACAAAATGAGAAGAGATAATTCATCTAACACAGTAACTGCTCCAAATTTCCTCCTCACTTAACCAGTTATTTTGTGTGCGTACCACTTCTTAAATTTGGTATTTGTTTGCCTTCTTTTTCATAGAAAAAAATGTAAATTAAATATACATGACATTTCACTCTTTTCTCTGTCCTCTGGTCTGCACTTCTTCAGGCATCCCGTTTCCTTTACTAGCTCTTCATTGTGTACCACAGCAACTTAGGAAAAGCCCTTAATGCAAAGCTGCTCTGAAAACACCTGGGTCTTCTGAGTGTATGAAGACCAATAGGGCCGCACGAATAAATAGAACAGAAAGCTCAAACCCTGCAGCAGACTGGCACTGTTTGGGCAATCATATAGGGCTTCCTATGAGGAGAAAGCAGACAGGGAATACTAACATTCTGGTTTGTAATGAGGACTGCAATTTTTCTGTGGATAATGGCTTTATATCTTCTTTAAGGTGATTTTATTTCAAAATGGAGCCACTTCATTTTGGAACATCTCTACATCACTGCTTGTAGCTTTCTCTATTTCACCTAAGGTTCCTAGGAGTTACCTATCTAAAGGAAAGACATTAGGCATCAAAAAAAAGTGCCAGTTATGCCTAGATAAAAATGAGGAATGTGCGTATTGCATGTGGGAGCCTTGTTGAGGATTTCACTGGCCAGACCCTCTGCCTGTGGAAATTGGCCCAACTTCACTGACATCAGAAGAGTTACGCTCGCTTGTGCCAGATCTTGGTCTGCCTATGTATGCATAAACTAACAGCATTCGTGTCTTGAATATTCTGAGCTATATAAATAGGACAAGCTGCACTAGACAAAGAAAACCTTCAGAAAACTTGGTGTGTTCTGCAGAAACTGTGCGTGTCACAGCCGTTCATGCAGACTGACGAGCTAGCCAAGGTTCCCCTTCTTTCTTCAGTCCTTTCCTCAGAGTGACTGAATTTTACCTTCCTTCCTCATACCCAAAATAAAAGACGAGGAATTCCTCTTCTGTGCCTCAGCTTTTTGGAGAACCCCTTTGTGTCTGCCCTAGCGCCCCCCCCCTCGGTTTTGCCACACTGTGTACCAATTTCACGGTGTGTCTGCTCACACAGCGTATTGCTGCTCTTTGCGTAGGGGCGGGACGTGCACGGGACTCACGACTCTCCCTCCCGCTCTTCCTCTCTCCTACCTATGGCTTATCCTCTTACTGTTCGTAGAGAACGGGCTTGTTTGGAGGGCTGTCTGCAAGGATCCAGGGCAAGGAGGACAGCCAAAGCCCTTTTATTTACCCTCGCTGTTTTTAAGTTGACTTACACCTAGGAGGGTAATTCCATGTGAGAAGCTGAGATCTCGCTCATTTTGTGAGGCCAGGAGAGCTTGATGAATCAGACTCGTGAGGGAAGTGAAGATCCGTTTCTCCTTTCAGCATCTGTTGACATCCGTCCTGTTCATTGGGACTGCTGTCCCTTCTCCCAGCACGTTTCATATGTGGCGTGTGTGCTCGCCGCAGGAATACCTGTCTAGGCAACGTATCTTAAAAACAGTTACTGTGAGATAAGTTAGTTTGGGGGATGGATTTTTTAAAATTTACAAGGTGAATACATCCTTGGGAAATACATAATGTTTCTTTCACTTATGTTTTTCAGTTTTGGGGACATTTAATTCAAAGTCATAACACTAATCCCAATTTCTGTTTCCATACTAATCCCATTCCTGTCCCAGATTTTCCTCTATGTATATTACTATTACAATTCTTTTAGCTTTTTTTAAAACAACTCACATGTTTGTCATTTTTATTTTTTCCCAGTACATTTCTAGAGCTGAGCAAAGCTTTTCTTATTGCTGCCATTCACCACATCCTAGTGGTATTTCGGATGACTGCTGGTTGACTTTACATACATGGACGTGGTGTGCGAAGGCATGGGCAGAATCCCACTTAAGCGCATTCCATTTCAAAATCAGCAGTCGTTTCATTCATGCATCAAGAAGCGGGAAATCTTCCAGATCAAACATGGAAGGAAAAGATAAACGATATAATGAGCCATTGGAGATAATCTAATCTTCATGGTCTAGTTAAACACGCAGCACCATGATCACTAAAAACAAACTACCTATCTAAAAGGATAAATGTCTCTGTGCCGAATTCAACCCAAAAAATCCATCGCATCCTTCATCAACTGCCGGTCTTGTACCAGCCTGACAGAAATTTAATTCAAGCTGGCTCCTGAAAATAATTATTGTATTTTAAGAGTAGTAATCATTGGTCGGGACATGATTGAATGTGTCCATGCCTATTGACTTTTTCTATGATTTATAGCTTTGTTTAGTCGATATTCCCATCGAAATTGTATAATTAATTATAAGTGGGGCTGTCAGGTCTGCAGGATGGAGTGCCCTGATGAGTATTTGGGAAGATTAAATTTTCCTTAGCTGTACCAATGCAAGGCTTGGGAATTTTCACAGCTCTATGGCTGTTGGATAAAGATGTTTTCTGTGTGTTTAGCAACTGCTTTAGCTCAAAATCCATTGATTTTTCTGAGGGTATTTTTTTTTATCAGTGTGGTGTCTCTTCAGTAACATTGGAATGTGTACAGATGTGACAAGACCTGACAAATATTTATTATCAACAGGATACTTTATCATTGTCCGTACACAGTTATTCCTTCTTTTTTACATTGTAATCAACAAAAAGAATCTTAAGATATATTTATAAAAATGAGTATTTTTTATGAAAAATCTGATATAGATACAAATTGCCTGTTCAACAGAAATTCAGTTTGAAATGAAATACGGTAATCTGTCAGGTCTAATTTTTCCAAACTAATCTGTAGCTTATCCAGACTTTTCTGTAGCTTATTCCAAAGTTGGCTTAGCGATTACCTATATTTATTACCTCGAAGTGCAACGACCATTCTTTATCATTTTATTTCAGAAAGGAACACCCAGATTTATCCAGCTGTGGAGCGATAGAAAAAAGAAGGGAAAACCTATTTGAAAATAGCTGTAGCAGTAATGCAAAACTGTCTTAATATTTAATTCATATGTTCTGAACTGTACATCAAAGTTACAGTACATCAGATGGCCCAGGGTGTAACTCCCATAACTACAACAGAACTCCGGTGTCTGGGTGCCACGGGGAAGGGTGTCACAGGGCAGTGGGAAAGGTGGGACAAGAGGAGGTGCAACACGTAGAGTTTTGCCCTGTGTCAGACAGATTCCAGTTCAAGTTATTGCTTTTGGATTAGGAAAAGCGTAACACCTCTGACCGTGATGGTAGGAAACAGCCAGGCTGTGCCGGAGCAGCACCCAGGTGTCCTCCTGCCCCAGAGATTGCCCGTGAACGGTGGGCAAAGCACAAAAGAGGCTTCTCTCATCTGAACGGGTTGCTCACACCCTTCAAGAGCCGGCAGTCCCAGCTGGGAACCGCAACCCAATCCCAGCCCCAGCTCTTTAGTGCTCCTGCTCCTCGCTCCCCCAAAGGGCACGAGCAGTCCCCGCGCAAGGCAGGACGCGGGGGATGCCCCTTGGCTTCCCTGCTGGGTCGGCAGCGCCCACCGCTCCTCACCGGTACGCTGCTCACACAAAACTGGGCCGTAGCTTTGGATTTGCCAGCTCTCGAGTGATAAAGATTAGCGCGATGGTGCTTTCAGGAGAGTAGTAGTGTGCAGGAAGTTCTTGAAGAAATCTACACTTTTACCTTTTTTTTTTACAAATTCCTTAATCATTTATAATAAATCAGGCTATAAGGTTTTTTTTTTCAAAATATCTTGTGTTTGGGCATTCCCTGTTAATTTCAAAACAATCGAAAAAAAAAGCAAGCCGGGGATAATTATTTAATTAAAAAATTATAGTCATGTTACTGATTTGTACAAAAGAACCACAAGCTAAATGCTATTTCCTCAGTAGTCAAATAAATATACAGTAAGAATGTAAAAACTCTTAATGACTACAGGGGAACGATCTAATCATTAGGAATCGTTTTATAATCTTTACCTGCAATCGGAAATGAGAAATGGTGCATACACTCCTATCTTTCGAATGAACCGTATTAAAGAATCAATCCGGATAGAAACTAATGTACTCTCCTTAACATTTTAACCATAGTCAGACGGTTCAGAGGACACTGGTGTTGTTACCAGCATTAATTTAAAAACAGGTTTGAGAGAGAGACGCAGAAAAGCCCGACGATCTCCAGCCTAGATAGTCATGAAATGGGAGTGGTTCCATTTCTTACTTTAATTGTTATTATAATGGGAAAAAATAAGCAAAGAGCTTCACGTTGCTATCAGTGGTCATTCAGCAGTTCTCATGCTGCAGAGAATAAGCAGTAAACTTCTACAGAGAGCACAGTCTAACTCAATTTCTGTGTTTTGAACAGTGAAGTCAGCCTTTGAGGGTAGATTCCCTTTATTCTGTGTGCCTGTTTAGCTGATATGGTATGAGAAGAAAATTATAATGTGCTGTAAAAATGGATTGAGTTATAAAGGTCTTGTTCTCCCTATGCCAAGTAGTGATTTAAAGTGATTTGTTATCATGCTAATTAACTTAGAGGTGTTATTACAAACAGTTCAGGCAAACATACTTTTAAGTGATAAGTAATTTATTTGTGGGGTTTTTTAATATTCCCAGGAAATCTTGAAATGATAAGCAAATTGAGAAGAAAGGTTTAGTCCATGAGGGACCTTTATTAAGCTTTTTGTGAGAATACGTGTGCTCATGAAGGTTAAGGATCTGGCATCACTGAAAATGTATTAATCAACAGACAAGATTTAGCACAATGCACTCTTCCCAATGGCCTTGGCTCTGACCCTTTTAAAGATAATGGGAGTACTGTCCACTAAGAACTAGATTAGGACGATCAAGTGCATTTCATCAGGGTTTGACTTGAACCGTGATCCCAGAGGTGAAAAGGCAGAGGTTTATCCACTGAGCCAACCAGCCCCTGTCCAGATAAAATCTTGAATATGATGTATAAGGGCAAATTAGGATAGAGGAAGGAAATTGATTGCTTAGGACCATTGTTACCTCGGACTGGTCATAAGGAAATCCTATGCATCCTGAAACTGCCTCTTTTATTTAAGGTGGTTATCCGAGATGCCTGATTTTCATAAGCTACTAGTAGGAAAATGGCTTCGCACTCTATTCCTTTACTCAAAACCAGTATTCCCATGCTTGGAATTGCATTTCCTTAAGTTAGTGGTTAGTTGATGTGCCATTGGGTAAACTGCAAAATGAGTAATGACAGAGATAGGAAATATTATCAATAAATTGTTCTCACTAGCAAACATAAATTTAAAGCCAGATCGCAAGCAGAAGTCAATCGAAATGTGCTGGGTTAGCTATTTACTGCCAGCTTCGTGTTCCAAATAAATGAAATATTCTGGTGTAGAATTTGCCCACATCACAAAGTTACAAATATTATTTCATGACCTTTTGTCTCCTTGTCCCGTTCTACGCAGCTGCTGTAAGTTGTAAGTCCTAAGGCTAGTTCAGGTGTACTGGGCCGTATTTGCTTCTTTAGCCTTTGGCCCTTGTTTAAGTATAGTCCAAAGAGGAGGCCCAACCTCTGTATTGGCACTCCGTAATCCAGCCTGTATGGCAGGATAAGCTGTACAAATACGTGTGCCATATGCCATATGGCAAAGCACGATCTGCTGACGTGCTTTGGCCCGCGGACACCCTCTGAGGCTGTCCAGAGGGACAAGGTGTGCCCCTGCATTCCAGCCCCCAGGGCTGGTGGACCTCGCCGTCATCCCTCGCCGTCGGTATTTGTGCACCTACAAAAGCACCCTGCCTAGGCTTCCGCATCTTGCCTGAACTCCGCGGCAATGCAAATAAAGACAGAGAGGTGATTGATTTTCTTTCACCAGGTCTCTGCAGTCCTTTTGCGTTCTCCAGGTACCCCTCGTAACCCCGCAGGGGGGTGCCCACGTACACGTAGGTGTGCACACACACGTGTAGACTAGCAAGCAGTAACTTTAACATGGGACGTAATACTTAAGGCCACTTTCATGCCAAGAGTGCAGCTGGGGGTGCGAGTGGGGTGCTCGTTGGGAGGATGAGGAGGCGCGGGTTCCGCTCCCTGGTCGTAGGGCTGGGGGGGCATTTTACGCTACATGGGTGTGGAAGGGCAAACAGTGTAGGAAGCAGAGACTGGCACCCAGATCTCCTCTGGTCCCAAGAGTGGCCTGGGCATCTCTCACTGCCCGGCAGCTCGTGGGCATCTGCGCACCCAGGCCAGGGCTGGCAGGAGGGACGCCCCGCCGTGCCCTACCGGGCCCCCCGACAGCGCCACACCAGCAGGGGCGTGAACTTGAATCCCCTCTGGGAAAGAAACACCTCAAATTTTAGCTGTCTGGAAGTTCTAGATGACCTTTTGAGATGCCCGACTCTACGTGGGGGCCCGGAGGTGGGTGGCCCTTGGGGTGAGACACCCGGCGTTGGGGTGCCATTGGGGTCCTGCCCCTTCCCCGGGAAACTCGGGTCAGCCAAGCGTGCCGGTTAGGCGTCGCTCGGGGGACGGGGTCAGCCCACGGTGGGAGTTTTGCCCAGGTAAGAAACATGCATCATAGTCTGTCTTCAAGAAAGTTTCATTTTTTATCACTCTACAAGTAACACTAAAACTGTATTCTACTTTTTTCATGCTTTTGTCAAATTGCAGCTCACAGACTGACGATTTGGCAGGAGAGTGCATGCTGGTTTTAACTCCCTAGTGGTACAAATTTGTGTTATGTTTCGCAGTAACAGACATGTAAAGTTTAATGAAACAATCCACTGACTCTGTCACATTTGCAAGCAGGATATTTCTAACTAAAATCTTTTGGTTTTAAAGTTAGCATCCACTCGGTCATTCTTGCCGTGTTGAAGGAATTACATTACAAGCTGTTGTGCACAGCTTAGGAATTAATTACAATGTTAAAGTGTCTATTCCTGTAAAGTTTTGAAAAAGGCCATTTGAATGATTGTGGTTTTGCAGACTCATATTTTCTAAATCAAGGCAAGCACGGGAATCCCGGGAGAGTGAGTGACAAAAAGCGGGTTTTACCATAAGAAAAGAGGAAGCATGCATGCAGACTCTGACCAGCCAGTAAAGTCACTGGGAGCTGGCACTCGCCGAGAGGTCCTTGTTGCCGTCCCCTTGTTTCGATATACCAAACAGCAAATAACCTCCGCTGGAGAAATCAGGCTGGCTTGTAGAGCAATGGGAGCTGTAGTCTCGTCTCTGTGTTTGAAACCTGTGAGCCGTTGTGCTGCATTTCAGGTGTTTCGGGCTCTTCACTGGGTGCTGGGGAGCGGGAGGGACGGGATGGCATTTGCTGCTGCAGAGCGGCGTTGGGGCAAGGAGCCCTCGGGATGTGAAAAGCACTTTCGTTGTCAGCAGAACATTAATGCGAGTAACTGCTGCTGCACGACTGAGAGCCTATACTCAGCCCGAGTCAGTGCTTTTAACGTCTTAACTAACTAGTTTATTCTTTACATATACTTAAGCTTAGTCTCCTTATTGAGAACTAATTACCTGAGTGGTACAAGAGGATTATGATGTGTTTTTTTCAAGTAACGGAGATATCCCAGGACAAGATGCGGATTGTCTGGTGCACGTTGCAGGTCGGAGGGTGGTAGAGCCCCGGGGGAGCTGCCAGCAGGGAGCTTAACTCCCAGCACGTCCATACCAGTACTTTCAGCCTGAAGTCCATGGGATGGAACTGAAAGGATCCACACAGGGCATTTAGGAAAAACAAGATTATGTGCAAAATCCAAACGTGTGAAATGCCTAAAAGGGCTACAGCCTCCACTGGAAAAATGCAAGGGGTACATGACTGGAAAAGTTTGACAGTACTGTTCTGTCCAGCTCAGTGGCCGTGTGTGTGTGTATTACAGGACCAACAGATATCACAGGGCACTGAGCGTCTTTCAGAATGAGAAATACTGCAGCACGTGAGCGCTGGGACGTGTTTGTGTTAGCCGCTGGTGCTAGCCGAAAGCCCCAGGTCTCGGGGACGTTGCCCTGCAGTGCGCTGGGCTCACCCTGCCCTGCCTGTCACTGGGACACCGCACCGCCTCAGGGAGCCGGTGCTGCTTCACTGCCTCTGCTGGCACGGCGTACTTCTCCACTGGGAAAGGACCTGTGGTCCTCGGTACTCGGGCTGTGTGGCTGCAGCCATCTGCACCCCTGCCGGGCCCTGCCGCGGAAACCAGGCTGGGGGGAAGAGGGGGGCGAGAAATGCGGGAACGTGAGAAATCAGGCACGGGGACAGAAAAGGGAGCTCTAATGAGACAGGGCCAACAGTAGTCTCCGGTAATTACTCTAGTGATCAATAGACGTCAAGGGAAAGTGTGGTTCTTTCTAGACATTTTAAGCAATCTAAATATTTCCATAGCAGAAACATTATTTTTAAATGCATTTTCCAGAGCAGTTTTCTGAAAAAGTTAGAATAGATATTAGAAAACGGTGGTGTCCTCTAAGCCAGTGGAATGTCTCCTGAGCGAGGCAGGCATATTGTCAAAACAAGAACAAAACGGCGTTTTCCTGGAGGAGCTTCCCCTGAAATCAAAGACTGTCTGAATTAGTAGAGGCTCAGGGAGCCTTCAGTGCTGACAGTCCTATTCGGCCTGTGCCTAGCTCTTCTAACGCTGAGAAAAGCGTATTTGGTGCAGTTTCCCTGTGTGCCACATATCCCCATTTATGCGGGAGTTTGTGATTTGACAACACTGCCATTCAGGGTCTATAGACAAATTCTCAGACATGCAGAAATATAATAGTATACAAAAGCAGTGTAAGTGGTACATTTATATTCAATAATTTTGGCTTTTTTTCAGTGAAATGTGATTTTAAAGAGTGGCTTTATGAGAGAAAGAAAATTAGGATTCAAAATACATAATAAAGAACCATTTTACAAAGTCTTAGCGAGAGAAAACAGTAGCTTTAAAATAAGGCCAGAACGGAGTTGTGTATGACACTTTCATGGATAAGTAGGAGGGATCAGCATTTCCACAGACCTTCATTTGAAGTCAGTAGACTGCTGAATCGGTTTCTAAATATTTTTCTTTGACTGGAAAGCTGGATAAAATTACTGGATTTCCAAAGTCTCTTAAAAAAAAATGTGTGCTATACAAGACTGGCAAAGGAGGTTAAAGTGACCAGTGTCCACATATTTTAATTCTCTAAGGTCATTTCTGTATGCTCATCTCCTCTTTTTGGTCTGAAACTTCATTTCCCTTTCACAGCTGTGAATTCTCTGGTGGGCCCCGCAGATGGATTTGATAAATGCTGCTAATATCACCTTCTGATCTACCAGTGCTCTGACTTTGGTCTGTAGGTCTTGATGAGTAATTGCCGTTGTTCTACTCCAATGACTGAATTAAGTCGCCCTGTTCTAAGGGGTTCGCACGGGTGTGATTTTAGCCAAGGTGGCCCATTGCAGCATACCGATGGACGGTGACCTTTTAAAAGTGCCTCATCACTTTAAACTGAAGCAAGCGAAATTTCCTTGATTTCTACAGCTGGCTAAACTCTGTTATAGTCTTTTGATTACTGTCAAGCTACATAATACCAAAATCTAGTATTCCAGTTAATTGTTTTCTTTGGGCAAAGCGCACAGTGCTGAGCCGCGTGCGGCCCCGCGAGCTGTCGGGACCGTGAGCTGCAGCGCGCGGCCCCGGGGCGAGGGAGCTCAGCGGGGCACCATCGCGAGGGCGGCGCAGCACCGAGACCCTCCAGGCAGCCCCGCTCTGCTGGTCCTTACAAAGTGGCGCAGGGGTTCCGCGGGCAGTGCCTGTGCAGGGCCACACGCCCTGGTGTCGTGCATCGCCTTCACCCTTGTACGTAAACGCACTCCTGCGTCATAGTGCTGACAAGAAAAAGGGAGGAAAAAACAAAACTCTCTTCAGCAGCTTTTACAGACAGCACAGCTGCCTGGAAAAACAACAGTTTTGATAATTCCCTTAGGAGGTGATGGGCATGCAGCTGATACAGGCAGCAGCCCTAAATGCTTTTAATTCCACTCAAATTAAATAGGGAATATCTTTTAGCGCAAATGCAGTCATTCTTTAATTCTGTGCAGAGAACTTCGTTGACAGCAAGGCAGTTCCCGTTCGGGTCAGTAGGAGTCTGAGTATAACTGAAGCATTTGGCACATGAAGTTTGCTAAACAGAAATACATAACCAGACTGCAAGGTCCTATCAATAAATTTAACTTGTTTTTAAAAATAATATTCTGCCCTATGGGTTTTTTCTCACAGTCCCAGGCCCGTGGACACCTGCTGTGTGCGTTTCACACAGACAATGGCTGCATTCCCCAAGGCGCTTATCTCTGTGTCTCATGGGGTATTACCTAATGATACATATATTACTCATACGTATGGATGGTATTTTCATTTGGAAGTTGTTAATCAAACGTTCGTGTTGGGCTGGTCACTGGCCATTGCAGAGCAAATTATCTTGACATAACATCAGCAGCTCAGTGGTTACAGCAGATAAAAGCTAGGCCCTGCATCATCCTTGCTATCGTTTCAGTTTAAATACATATTGGTGAAATTGAGTTGGGGGAAAAATCAGTCTTCTGAACTGCCTGTGACGTATAGTTCTGAAAGTAACTTCCAGCCACAGCGTTTTAAAATCTCTGTGTAATTGCTTAAATTTCCCCAGCACGTCATGTAACACCTTAAAGATTTGGTTCTTAAGGATGATCTTATAATGAGTAAATTGAATGGAACAATATATTGATTTTTAGGCTTTGAACTTAATTTGTTTGTCATTTTTAAGGCATTTAGAGTGACAGACGTACTCATGTTTACTGTTACAGCAATGACATTATTCACAATGCTGTTTAGTGTACAATATGGAAATAAGTGAGAAGTTTGTGCTGAAAATTGCCATGAACAGCGGATGTTCAGGGTGGCTTTTTTTTTAAATAAATATTATATGCTTTAAAAATAAAGACATTACCCTGTGAGATTCTGACTGATGCTCAGTATCATCTGGCCAGTAGTCATTTTCATTCCTTTTCTGTAGCGCCAAGGAGCTCCAGACACCCGTGTACCTGTCCTAAGGCCAACACAGTTAAGTGGTGCCCGTGTCAGGTCCCGTTCCTGTTTGTACCAGGTTGTGTTGAAAGTGGCACTTATAACCATTTGTGACAAGACCTAGTGAAGGCCTTGGGTTTTCACCACTAATCTTCCCTTTGGAGACTACAGGCTTAAATGGGAACCCAAGTGCTTTTAATACCAAAAAAACAGTAATCGTTAAAACATGCTCTTCTGCTGAAAAATTAACTGGAGTTTTCTCAAAGTGCACAGTTAAAATTCTCATCATTTCTCTGCCTCATCTCCCCCACTGTCTGTGGTGCCACCACGTAAACAAAGAAAAACTGTTCGGTTCACACTGTGCAGTCCTGAACACGGGAACAACTTGTCATTGCCCTCGGTAAGAATGAGCAGATGTCCGTTCATGTAGTTTGTGGACACGGTGGAGCAGAAGGTTACAGATACAGTAACACAGTCACTTAATATCTAGGTAAAAATAAATAGTTTGTTAAAATTAAATAATTATTTAAAGTAGAGCAAGAAATAAAAGGTTGTGTAAATAATCCAGTGATAATATTTAACTGTTAACACCTGTGAGGATGAATTGTCTTCAACGAGCATTCCCAAAATACTTCTTTTAAGCACCTGGTTGGGCTCTGACACCCAGCTGGGTCATTGTGAGTTTTTGGCTTTGTCATTTCATGTTAAAGTTGTCCCTCTACCTGGGAAAACTTGGGGAGCTGATAGAGAGCGCAGCACACAATACAGTCTTGTTCCCATTATCTGTCCCCTCTGTCACCAGTGTCAGCAGCTCATCTGCATAGCACAGACACAACTAAACAAGCGACTGCAGCAAATAAACACATCAGAACCTTCTCTGGCTAATAATGCACGGCCAAATGCTTAGTCCGCTAAACCCCAGCCTTCATTTAGTTTGCAAATGTCATCATCGCAAGAATAATCTGAATGTATAAAATTTTGAAAGTGTGAATTGGTGTGAGAGGACAATGCGTCTGCTTAAGATCGCCGGCCCTTGCAATGCCCATGAGTAATTTATACCATTGTGTTCTATGGAGCATTGTTCTTTTATTCAGTCCTTGCAGTTTTCACACTTCAGAAATAGCCCTCTTTCTCCTGATGCTTCCACTTTCCTGCGCTCATCTGTTTACTTGGCAACAGCAGGGAAGATGTATTTGTGCCGTATTAATAGATACGTATTTCAGAGAGAAGTTCTAACTGGGGATGGCAGACTTTTTCCCCGTGTCAAAGTCACGCCGGGCAGATAATATCTTTATGGTGGAGACACTTGGGGCAGGAAAGGGGTGGTTACGTTTGTTTTCGTAGCCAGTCCGTACGTGTGTATTGTGGCACAACATCTGTCTGCACATACACAAATACAGGATGGCGGTCTGGGAACGTGCACGATGAGCCGTTTTTTCCTGAAGTATGTTGAGATTGCTTCAGGAAGAGTAGTGGCTGAACCATCCCAACATTTTTAGGGTCGAGCATATTATCAGATACATAAAAAACTGTAAGTTTCCACACAGATGTTTGTAAACATTTATCCAAACATCTTGGATACTTGGGCTTTTGATCAGATGTGCAAATTATGTGCAGTTATTCGTATTGCAAAATTGTTTCCAGCATACCATCACAGAGTTTGGTGTCAGATGCACTAAAATAGGGAAAGCTGCCCGATATTTGGCATCCTCATGTAAAAGTACATCCTTATAGCAACACGGCAACTAGAAATGGAGAAGCCGGGTGGGCCTTGGAGGGGTAGCTAATTGGCAGTGCAGGTGGTTCAGGTAGCTGCTTTTCACACAGATAATTAATGTGTACAAGTAGCTGCTAATTGCACATTTCAGGAATGATTTATGAGGTGGCAGAGGGGAAAGAGGGACACAATCTAATTTCTTTGGGAACCTCTGCCATTCATACAATGGTATCAGCACAGCTGTGAGATGGGACATGATTAATGAAGAGTGGGCAAACACGCCGCCATCCTGCGGGATGCTCTTTGGATGACGCGCGTGTCAAAATAGAAAGTGGCACTTGGAGCGACGGCCGGTAACAGTGCAGACAGATTATGAGCTTTTTGTCTTTTAACTCGCCAATTCACTCGGACGTCAGGTTTCACACCAGTCGTGTTTCTGAAATAAGGTCTTTTATGTCCATCAGAACAGTTGTTGGTTTAATGCAGACGATTATCATTGACATGTTATGAGCGGGTTTGCATTTACAAACAAAAGACTGCAGATACTTGTTTTCTACGTAGAGGTCTGGGGGAAAACAAATTTGGCAAGGACTAATATTTGTACAGGACATTAAATCTAGACTTATGAACATCTCTGCTAAATATCTGCTTCTACTACTATACGGTGGCTGCTGCCTGGGAACACATTTTGCCTATTGTCACGTATCCCTCTGGCTGCTATCTGAAAGGCACCACCCAAAATAGGTGTACAAAAACACTGCTTGTCTTTGCTTAGGAAGAGTGATGTGCACATCCTTGTGTTTATTGTACCTTCTTATCTGAGCTAAAGATAATATAAAGTAATATAATACTTTTTGCTGGCGTTTTTGTGGGCTGATTAGCATATCAGTTTGCTGTACTTTTTTAATGTTAGTCTGGTTTATCTTTGAAAAGATTGCTAATAAAATTTGAAAAAAATCAGCCATCTTGAAATAGTAAGTGCACATACAGGTCACTGCTGTAAAAAGCTAGTGTTGCATGTTTCACTGAGATGAAAAGGAACGTTTTGAACACTTTCCTTAATGAACTGTTTATGTATCAAAAGAGTACTGACTGGTTTGCACTACGTTTTAAAAATGATTATATGAGGGATTTACCTCAAGCTGTGTAATCAAAGTCTCTGTTTATTTCCCTTTATATAATGTAGTATTTTTAGATTACTTCACTTCAGCATTAAAGAGTGAATGCATTTGTTTCTATCTTTTATAGCTTTTAGAATTTGACAGAGAGCTGTCAGTCTTTAAAGACAGATTGTATGAACTGGACATCTCATTTCCTCCCAGGTAAGATTCATATATAATCCATTTATTTAACTAGCGAGCTAAAACACGGTTGTTACCAGCACGGTAGGTAAAGCGTGAGTGTTCCCATACATACTGTAGAAATGATAATGATCTTTGTTCCTTCCATAAATGTCTGGTCTTCCCACCTCCCCTCCGTGGCTGCCCGAGCGGCGGTGACGGTGCGCTCCACATGCCGACACTGCTCGGTCGCTCATCGTTTGCATTCAGCTGATCTGTCTTTTACAGCTGCTCTTAAAACAGACCGAAGGTGATGGTGTGCTAAGAGGTGTGTGGCTACTTTTAGGCACTGGACCCAGATAACCTGTTAAAATACTTTATTGCAACCATAAAGGCAGTCTTTGCCGCAAGCTGTTGCCAGCAGAGTCACCATGGCGCTGGCCGGGGCGGACTGGCAGCGGGGGCGCAGGGTCTGGTGCCGCTGCTCAAGGGGTCAAGGGGTATCAGGAAAGAGGGCAGGAGCTTAGATTCTGCTTTTTCAGTTTCAGTAAACGTGTTCTATAACTGCGGAGACTGCTAGAATAATTTGGCTTTTTAAATACACCTGCATGATATTGAACAGCTATATCCCTTAGGTGAATTTAACGTGAATAGACAAGTATTGCTGCCAAACAAAACTAAGATTTTTGCAAATGGCAGTCCTGTTCAGGATAAATCTATGGAAAATTTGGTACAGCTTTAAAAATGTATGGCCCCTTTCCAAGAATTAAGAAGTCAAATCTCACAGTTGCTTTTAAGGGAAAGAAATACTGCGTATGCAAAGAAAGTTAAAGTTATAAGAAATCTTGATATAATCATACTTTTATGTACTTTTTTTAATAGATACAATATTCTTAAATATTGGTATTTTGTCCTTTATGGACAGATAGAAAAGTATCATGTTTTGGCATACACTAAGAAAAAATTTGGAAAGCTTGCCTTTTTGTTATCATAATCTCATTATTTCTCGCCAGCCAGCTGCGATACTGATTATATTGATCCCTTGGGACAATGGAAGTATGCATGGAGAGGTTACCGCTGCTCTAAATTGTTCTTATTGATTGGGTATGATAACAGAAGACCAGCAGTGTGTACATCTCTGAGTGTATTTCATTAGTTGTGTACCTGGTCAGGGTAAAAAGAGGTGAAGGGAAATAGATAGGAATTTTGTAACAGAAATACTCTTCTACTTGACTTCAACATTAGTGCTTTCAGCCAGAACAAGGTTTGGCAAAAATGCGTTGTTGCATGAATGGTTTGCAGATTCTTCAAAGGTTTCTATCAATAGGGTGTGGTCTTATTCTGCTCTCAAGCAAAAATCAGAAATTTGGTGTGAGTGGACTTTGTGTCCAAGTTCTACTTTTGATCCCTCTGTGAGCATCTGGACAAGGTCTAAACCCTTGAAAAGTTTCTTTTCACAAGTATGTCCAAATCTCAGTAGAGATTTCTGTTATTATTTTAGCGGTTAAGTTTCTTGCAAATTACAGCCAGACTGGATACAACCCAGGATTTTCCTCGCAGCTGCCAAGGGCTGTGCCCTGCGAGGTTGTGGGCATGTAACAAATGAGCCTTCCTCTCCTTTACATCCCGCTGGAGCAAGTAGCAGTGGGAAACCTCTGTGGATGAAACACAGGTGGAACACAAGCCGGACCCGAATCTGCAGGAGCCGCCTGGTAGCTGAGCAGAGAAGGGCTCGGCCAAGGCTCGGAGGGGGAGCCTCAGGCCAGTGCCGCATCTCCCAGCAAGGAGACTGAGACTTGCAGAAGCAGCCAGAAGAGGAAAGCGCTAGCAAATTAGCTGATGAGGGATTAGGACGATGAGACAGAGCTGCAGGGAGGGAGGGCTGGGCAGGGGTGATCTGGAGGACGGGGGGAGAGTGGTGAAAAGCGTAGGAAGAGCGAGATGGCCGCAGGATGCTGCCCGTGGGACATGACAGTGAGTTGCTCTTGCTCTTCCCAGGTGAAAACAGGTAACTGGGAAAAAGATTTTCTGTGTCCCTTCGTAGCACTGACCCACAGAGAGAGTGACAGGCTGCTGCTGTCAGGTGTCACGTGCTGGAGCACCCAGGAGTCCCTGTCAGGCTGAGGTAACGCCACTTCTCCTTGAGGTACGGCCAGAATGGGGCTTGAGAGTGGCGTAATGTACAACTGTATACTTTATAAAGAAGCCTTGAGGGAAACAGATGATGTTTGGCAAAAGAATTAGAAGTGAAACTGGGAGTAAATAGGAGGGCTTGTGAGGGCTGTGACTGAGAACTGCTGATGTTGCTATAAAACCTGCAGCGAGTTTCAGGGGGATGGATGGGGAGGACCATACGAACAGGAGCAGGAGGAGGTAAGTTAAATATTAGTCAACTGCATTTGTACTCTCTGATGCCTCGCTATCTGAGTACTTTGACCCAGACCATTAACATCCAAATGATGTATTTCGATACCATTAATGTTTTAAGCTACCGTATCTACTGTATGAGTCCATTATTGTCTAGAACAAAAATATTAAATAAAGGGCTACACCGGAGATGAACCCCTGGTAAAAAATTGCAAGACCAGGTGAAAATGTTCCATCCCAGACATCCCTGTGGATGAAACATAGATTTTGATTTTGTCTAATTGATGTAATGAGTGAAATGAAAGAAATACCCTATAATATGGGGTAAGTATCATCTCCTCTCTCCTCCCCTCCCCTGCCCAGGTGCTTGCAGACTTGGCTAGGAGCCTACAAGAGCAGCTCTCTCAGGCTGTCACCAACTTCTGATGGCACCTTATTTGCTGCCAGCTCCTTCTTTCTCAATTTTATTACTTGTTTTTGTTTGCTTGCAAAACTGAAGCCAAATCTCGCTCATACCCTTGTTTTGTTTTGTACACACCACCGGTATCAGAGATGAAATATGACATTAATTACAATTTTGGCTTGCAAAGTCACAGTCGGGGCACGGAGCCCTAGCTGTCATTGAGCTGCCTTACAGGATGTGATGGGCTCCGGTCCTGCGTTCGGTCCCCTCACTCCCCAGGACAAGGGGCTGTCAGGCACTCGCTCTCGGGGTGACGCCTGCCATGGGCATTTCGGTATGGCTCTGCAGTGCCCTGTCCCCAGAGCTGCTGCTGAGTCCCGCCCGGGGCGGCAGCCCGCAGTCGCGTTGCTCTTGCTTCTGACCAAGATCCTGACCACTTCTTGGCGTGGAAGATCCCATAACATTTTTGCAAGAGCATAGTTATCTAGACAGATGTTCTGGCCAAAGTCCCAGTAATTGGATTCCACCTCCCCAAACGCAGTGTTAGTTTAGTTGAATTTGGTGGTGTTCTTCCCTTCCTGCCCCGAACCGCTGCGCAGTGTGCTGGTGCCATGCTGAGTGTTGCTGCGCTGCAGCGCAAAGGGACGCTGAACTCAGCAGTTGTCCACAGAGCACAGCTCTTTAACTCACTCCAGTCCTTGCAAAAACAGGTCTGCGCTGCCAGAGTGGGAGCAGACGCTTCTGGGCAGGGACCCCGTCCAAATCTTGGTAAACAGCCATAAAGGGCCATTTCCACCTTCACCCATTCACCGCTCCGTTCCTACTCAGTTCCCAACTTTGGGGCCTTGTGAGCGCTCTGGGGAGCGGGAAGGGGGTACAGCGTAACGTGGCAAACCCTTCCTCCACCTCCAAAGGCCCACAGGGAACCAGCCCTGCGGCTGCTGCTCTCACCTGCGTCGAAGGGGAGCAGCGGAGGGGATAAACATGCAGCTTTGCCTGCTGCTCCCTCCGTTTCCTTCTTATAACTAAATAGTAGTAATAATAATAAACAGTCATGATTTTTTATGTACTGAAACCTGGCACTTCTTTTGTGGCATGGAAGAGATGCTAACACTGAGTTCATATGATAGAAAATGTCTTTTAACTTAAGCAGAGAATATTGATAAAATATGAGAATTGAAAATGAGAATAATGCTAAATATACCACTTGTAAAACCAACAAGCTAAACTCATGCGTATACAAAGAGCAAACTGGCTTTATGTTAGGGTGCTTTTTTCACCCATTCCTCCTCATGTTCTGGGTCGTGTGGAGAGGGAATCCTGTGTTCTGTTCTGTAGTCCCCGCACGGGCGCCGAGCTCGGTAAGAAGTCTTGCCTAAGTGAAACTCTGCAGAACTGGATTCACCGGTGGTAGAGTTACTGCAGGTCAGTGTCCTATTTTTGTTCATGAAATGAACACATTGATTTTCCTGGAAGAAATAATATGATTTATTTTTCTTTGTATTGAAATAATGACCACAATGTTCTACTAACTGCAAAACCGGGTATTTTGAATAGGCAAAAAGCAGTGGGTTTAATGTAGGACATTTTCTCTTTCACTTGGAACCTTTACACTCATGCAAGAAAGAAGTGAAAAATACAGCCTAAATGTCTTTGTTTCACTTCCTAATAGTTTTTCCTCCATTTTTCCCCCATTTCTTTCTTTTCTTTTGGAAAACGAAAAATACCTGTAGCTTATCATGACTTAGCTGCTTTCATATACTGTTGGTAAATGCAAGCTTAATATATGATACTTGTCATATATCTGGTAATACTAGATTTTGGATTTTTAACCAAAGGAGGACATGATCAGGCCTGTGTATTTAGAAAAGAATTCTCTAAGCTTCTTGGTATTCTTAGCTGGAAAGTGTACGGTATCCATTTGTTCTGCAAATGCATCAAACAAAGCCTTTTTCACTGGAGGGAGAGACAGAGAAAGCTCTGGTCACTTTTTATGTCAGGCGTATGGGCTTAACTAGTGAGTATTCGAATGTAGAAGGAAGTTGTAACCAATTGTAATGGCAGCCTTAAAGTTGTATTTCAGAATTTGTTTTATACGTGATATTTTAATTATGGTCCATTGATTCAGTCTATGAATTACTCTCGACTTCTGTTCTTGATCCGTGGTGTTACGGTCTTACATCACAGGATGCTGGCCAGCAACTGAAGACAGAGTATCGGTTAAAATGGTACTGAATACATTTAGTACTACATTTCACGTCTCTCAAAGAAAATGAAAGATCAGTTAGGACAGTTTTCTCCTTCTTTCATTTGCTTCATCATTTGTGCATAAAATTAATTGCCCGATTTGCACCCAGACTTCTACAAATCAATAGCACAGTTGCATTCCTATCTTACTAGTAAATTTTCCCCTCAAAAAGCATGCTTGAGATTCAGTGTACTCTTGAGATAAATGGGAAAGGTCACATCCCTTTGAGTTGCAGCAGACTAAGTTACTTATAAATTCATTTTTTATCAGCATAAACTGTTTATTCACTGGACTCTATCATGAGATCTTATTGATACACTACCGTAGCTGCCCTGGGGTTGAAAGCTTGACTTCTTTGAGTCGGTGGTATTTTCGTGGTTAACTTCAGCGGGGCCAAAACTTCACCCTGAGCAGTTTTCGTGGTCTGTTTTCACGCCACATTACACCGCGGTCCAGACACCTCAGGTGTGAATATGGATAGGTAGAAACGTGCTGCGCTGTTACTGACCCATGGTTTGCCTCGCTTCCCTGCATAACGCCAAATGCAGCTTGAGGTCCAGGTCCCAACCTGCCAGCCCGTGCCAGCTGGGGACCTGACATGGCCAGCGCTGGGCAACCAACTCTTCAACCAGTTCTTCATCAGAAGCCTTTCTTCTGAATGAAAACCACTGGTTTTGTAGCATAAACATGAGCAAATTCCTAATTAAAATAATGAGTAAGAGTCTGGTCTCATGGCACTGGGGATTACGATGAATGCACGAGAGAGAATGCCTTTCTTCGAGAGGAAAGCCGTGAGTTACGCTGGCTCTGACCAGCGCTCCCGCTGAGAGCCACAGGCAGCGAACCCAGTCCTGAATTCTCACAGCTTAGTCCCATTCCTGCTTATTTCACCCACACCGTCACACCTTCATGCACTGTACGGACCTCCTCTTCAAGACTGCAAAAACTTGTTCGTATACAGAGGGTGACCAGAATTGCTTCTCTCTAACAGTATTTTTCAGTTATGACGGTGCAAGTATTTCAGAATTTAATTTTAAATTTGAGACTGAGGTTAGAAAAATGAGGGTAAACGTATTGCTGTTCTAGAAAGTATTTGGAAGTTGTGCTGTCCTCCAAGTGCTTGTGTTCATAAAAGAGTGTGGACGGAGAAAATAATCAAATCGGATTCTTGCATATTCTTCGTTTTCACTTAAAATTATGAAAGAAGTTCTTCTGTGGTAATAATCTGAATGGAGAGGACGCTTTTGTGTTTTAATTGTTTTATATTAATATATCTGCATCTTTTACAATTAATTTGTCGGTCCTTTGTCCTTAATTTGAAATGAAGCCATGACAGTCATGTAGGCATATGTGTTTATACTGGTAAGAATGGTTTTTTAAAGGAAATCACTATACTTTGCTCTTTGGATGAACCTTCTTATAAGCAAGTCATTGTCCAGAATTTTCATACTCCCTTTTAAAAGTTATAATATCTTCTTGTAAAGCACCGTAAGTTCCACGTAACATCACGTCATGATCCTGTGCTGTTCACTGGTTCTGGTCTGGAGAAGCAGCCGGTGTCCGAGCTCGGCAGTTCGGCGCAGGCTGCCAGCGGCTGGGCAAGCAGCACTCTAGTGCCTTGTGCTTCTCCATCGAGACCTCGACACAAGCTGTAAGTTCACCTGGCGTGTGCTGAAGAAGCTACCTGTCAGGCCAGGCATGACAAGCCCGGGCCCTGCTCACCCCCGTGATGAATTTGGCTTTCCCGTGTTAGCGGTGGTGCTGGAGCTGAGCGGCGTGACACTGCCCTGGGGACGTGCTCGTAGTGCCACCAGGCAGGGGGCTTGCTGAGGGGCAGGCACGGGACGCACCGCGGGACACAAATGACAAAGCAACAGTCTGCTTGGTTCTGAGGGGAAAGGAACTGCTCAATTGCCTTAATACATTGATAAAAATGTCCCGTATTCATAAATGTTAGGGAAACTGACCTTCCGTGAAACTTTACAGGAATGATAGGGAAGAGTTACCTCTCTTGCTGTCTAGGATTTAGGGAAAATAATAAAGAAAAGATTAGTAAGTGAGAAAAACAAAACAAGGGGCATTTTTATGTGCTTTCTCATAAAAGCTACCCTTTAGAGTATTAAAAAATGCAAATTGTCTGTTATAAAAAAAAAACTCAAGATTCTCCTTACCTTTAAATTTAGGAACCTAAAATTCTTCAGTTGTCAGACCTTCTTGTTTCCAGTTTTTCATTACACTGAGATAGCATTTCAATATAAGTAGCGATAGAAATGTTGACTTCTTGAGTAATTTTATAACTATAACATGCTGTAATGAAATCGTGAGTTGTAATATTTCTCTGGTTTTTTGCTCTTCTCCACTGTTTTTGTAGTTGTCAATTTCATTATGGTCATCAAAATGCATGTACAGTGTGCTTTTCTACAGGATTTTACCTTCTCTTTTCAGTTGATTGTAAACTACATTCAATAATTAGTGAGAGAACTTAATTCTTACCACCTGTTAGAAGCAAACATCTCAGGAATCATTATTCACAGGTCTTGGCAAAAAATGAGGTCTTTGTATATTGCCAGCTGCTATATCATGCTTTTTAATACCAGCTTTTAAAAACTGAACTTTATGTAAACCTTTTATTTTCTTTCTAGTCCCTGTGCTAATGGTTCCGAAAAGTAAAGTTTTGATATGGTAATGCGGATCAAAGAAAAAGTTACTTTTTAATTCTGTAGAGAGCGGAGACCCTGTACTGAGTCAAGAACACTGTAAAATATTTTTTTTTAAACTACTGACTTCTTGCTTGTCTCTAAGCAATAGTACAGATAATTCTGTAAAGAAATTGAAATAACAGAGGCCTCTTTCCGTGCATTGCTCTGTTTGCCAAGACTAGACTGCCACGGAGAAAGAACATTGCTGTACAGCTGTCTTTTCACCATTTGGTGTTTAAAACAGAACTGAAACTAGGCTGATGCCCTCCATAACAAGTTAATGCAAACCTTTCATGCTTTTTGATCCTTGGAATGAGAATCCACCCTTGTTTAAACCCTCAGTGGGGAAGGTGTGTTGACTAACCATTGTGAAAGGCTGCATAAAAACACAATGTAGCTAAGTTAATATAACCTCACAGTCCTGGCTTGAATCACTAAAACCTATTTTTCTAGGCTTTATAAGTTTATAATGACCATTACATTTTATTGCAGGTTGAAACTTGACATGAGAGGTTTCAAACCAAAAGTAAAATGCTTACTTTCCTCTGGTTCACAGCAAGATTTCAGAAGAAAAGCACCCTGTCAGGCTGTTGCATGAGCATTTTCCTACCCGTATCGCATATCTACTTCGGGTTATTCGTTTTGAATCCAGCAGGCACAAGGTCAAAAAGACAGAGCACAAAAGTAGAGGATGGCGGTACCCCATTGCCAGCCATCCGCCTGTGCGTGGAGGAGTGGAGATGAGTTAGAATCACAGAATCATAGAATCGTTGAGGTTGGAAGGGACCTTTAAGATCATCAAGTCCAACCATTAACCTGACCTGACAAAACCACTTCTAAACCGTATCCCCCAGTACCACGTCTGCCCTTTTTTTAAACACCTCCAGGGATGGCGAATCCACCACCTCCCTGGGCAGCCTGTTCCAATGCTGGAGAACCCTTTCAGTGAAAAAAATTGTCCTAATATCCAATCTAAACCTAATAATATCCAATCCTAATACCCAATCCTAATATCCAATCTAAAACTCGCCTGAGTTCTGCTCTCAGGGCTGCTTCTGCGTTTCACAGGAAACCATCACTGGAAAAAATATGAAAAACAATTCTAGGAGTGGAGACCCCAGAGCCTTGGCATGGTTGATAAGGCGGCAGGTGAATGAGGATTCTCAGAATTACCGCTTTGGCCTTAGTTGGGTATAAATTAAATTGAAGTTCTTTGATTTTATCTAGCCATTAATCCACAATTTTACTTTTTTTTTGCCCTTTGGAAACAGCGGTTTACTTTTAAGTTTTCAAACTGCTAAGCAATGTGCAAATGGCATTTGTGGGATTTTACATAAATATGTTAATATTTTTAATCATACATTAATTTTGGTAGGTATAAACCATACTTGTATATATAATAATAGTTCTATGAGAATTTATAGTTACAGTGTATTATAGTTATAAATTGAATTTGTAACTATAGATGGAATGGTATTAAGGCAACACAGTAAGTCCATGTTAATGTATATGCAAGTGGGATTCTGCAGTGTCTTGGTAGACCCTGTGTTAGTGGATGTCAGCTCCAGGACTCTTCCCAGCCAACTTTGGAACGTGGGAAGGATTCCAAAGCCACTTCGGAACTCTCCTACCAGCCACATCTAAAACTAGCATTTCTGCAGGCATACATACGGAACTCAAAACAAAACAAAACAAAACAAAACTATTGTTCTTGTTCAGTGCAAAACTGTAATTTAGTTTAAGACCATATGTCTGCCTGATGTTATGTGAATTCTTCATCCTACTCTGCGTGACCATCCTGCTGCGGCGGGGAGAGAGGGGTGGTCGGGCAGTCACCCCTCAAAAACATCCAGAACAAAGCCTTGACGGAGCCGAGCACTCGCAGCATCTGCTTAATTTGCAAGGCTGTCAGTTATCTCCTCGCTGTTTGGCGGGGCACTTCTTATCTAGGCATTTTTCTATATTCCTCTTCAATTCTGAGCTCCTTTTAATTCTTTAAGTACGAGCTCCGGTTGTATCAGCTTCCCCTCCTGTATAACCCCAGCACCACAGAGGAGCGTGCTGGTGGTGCCGAGAGTGAACTTCTGAGGAAAAAGGTCTTACCCGGCTCGGTCTGCGTGCCGCAGCCGTTTACTCCCACTCGGCCGCCTCTGCCCACGGGGGTTCCCGGGCACCTTCGTGCACTTCACAGTCAGCATCACCAGAAATCTGCCAAGGGAGAGGTGTCTGCAGAAAAGGCGACCATCTCTCCAGCCAGCAGGGAAGAGTCCCCACCCCAGCCTGGAGTGGGTGGTTCCTCTCCCAGTGAAGTCTTTATGCTCCTCACAGCCCACCCTGCTCCTCGTTTGCCTTCCCCTGGGCTAAGCACAGGAGCAGGGACCGACCGCGCTGCCTTCAGCGGCGGCGAAGGCGAATCCTTCCTCGGTGCTCCTGAAATGCGCCAAAAGCAAAGGCAGGCTGGAGGAGGAACCACAGCATAGTAAGAAATCACCGGCTGCGTTACAAATCTGCCATCGTTACACAGAATATAAAGACCCCTTCCAAGAGAGTATTTTTCAGACGTTATTCACCCGTTCCTATACTATATTTTGAGGCCTTTTACTTTATATAGTGAATATTCATGTTTTCATCTCATTACCCTTTGTAATCTAATGTAGCCCATAGCAACCTTAGCCGTTGGAGGCTAAATACAATGCAGAATTTTAAACTCTGTAAGCTCTGTCAGTCACGGGCTGAACAGCCTGGCCGTGAGCAAACAGCAAGCCCCGTGTGAGGCTGGAAAAGAGTTTGTGGTAGTCAGCAATCATTGCAAAAGGCCATAGGTGTGAAAACGAAGTAACGACATTGTGGTCAGTCCGTATACAGGTGGGCAATTGTTACCTTTATCACTGCTCTCCATTAATTATTATAATTATTCTTGTAGCTGTTGTATAGCAAAGATAGGAGCTGACTTTAGCAAGAGTTCACACCCACCTACAAGGTTTGCTCTCAGATAAGTCTGCGTGCACAGCAATCTCAGGTATTAATCATTCTCTTAAAGTGACCTATTCTTGTTTGTTGTTGCATTAGGCTGTCATGTAATTTACTGGTTGGACATATGTTTGTGTCCTAGATATCCTCGGTGTGGTATTTCTCTGGAGCAGCCCCTCTGCGTTGGCAGTATTTGGCTTCGACACGTCTCACCGGTTGAATCTCATTTGCTCTTGGAAGGGTGTTTCTCCATTGGAATTCTCTCTAGCTCTGATCCCTTATTCTGCCAAAACCTTGTTTCGTCTGTCATCTGTTTATTCTCAACCCTTGTATTTTCCCCCGTGACCTTTTTTTATTCGAGTAGGTTGCACAACGATAAATACATTTTTTCGGGTCTGTTTTGCACTAGCGAGTGAGCCGCGGTCCACTCTGCGCACGGCAGAGCCATTTTCAAACACGCTGCCTTGTTCCTTCCCTTCCGCAGAGGCGGGACAGAGGAGAACAGCTCTGCCTTTTGTACCCGGCCCTGTGGGTGCCATTGTACACGTCCCAGTTGTCGCCCTTGGGTGCAGACGGGAAGGCAACATGATGGTTTCCATTTCGACGAGCCACCGTTACTGGCCGGTCTGCTCACCGAGTGCCCTGCCTGTTCTCAGAGCACGCCGACCATCCGCTACCGGGACGGGCGCAGTCAGTCAGCACTCCTGACGCCAAGAGCGCTCCCTTTGCTTAGCGCATTACTGCAGTAATGCTCCTGCGACTCACAAAGGGGGAGCTGGGCACTCAGAGATTAAAAATTGTTAAAGCCCTACATCATTTTTACACTTGCTTTATCAGTTACTTCTGTAACACAGGATTTTTTGCCAATTAAGAAGCATTTTCCACCAGGTGGAAATACTTCATACTCATTCACACACTGTAAAACACCTTTCCAGGTGTCAGTGTGGCATCTGAAATCGCCTGTGGATCCCTCAGCCCCTGAGGAGCAAGTTCCCACTGGATGCCGTGTAGTCATCCCTGTTCATCCAGCATCTAAGGCTGGAGCACAGAAACAGCATCCAGCTGGAAGCAGAAAAGACAGCTGTCATTGCCCCCAAAACAACTAGAATTTAGTCATTAACATGGTTTTCAGACAGCTCTCATCCCCATTTCTCTCCGCAGATTAAAGCAGTACAACTATCACCATCATTCTCAATTAATTTTTGAATTAAAATAGGGTGTTTATTTTGTGAGGAACTGAATAGAATTGCCCAAGTAAGCAGTTCTGTTTGTTTTAAGGAATTGTGGCAAAGGGAAAAAGAGAGGAAAATCAGTGCAGTACAAAAGTTTCAAGGACTGCGTATTACTGTACACCACGTGTAAGGTAAGGATTACAGACGGTACTGCAAGCAGAAAGTCAAGCGGATTCTAAACGGAGGATGGACGTTGCTGTTAACGAGGCTGTTCACTGTGTTCTTGTCTGGAGGTGCTGTGGAGGAGCCCGGTTGTTTGGAACCGGAACCCTGTCCCACCTCTTGCCTCAGCTTTGCAGTAATTTTTTTCCAAGTATTAGAATTTGTAAATTACAGCCCGAAAGTAACTTACTCTAAGCCAGGCACATTCCCAGAAAAGACATTTAGCTCAGTCACAGTCACATGCAGTAACATCAGGCTGTTTTTCTGAGACAGCCGGCACTGGGTGCTTCCCAATGAGCCAACGTTATCCATCATTATGTTTGCCCCCTTGTCGCAGTAGCGGTATTGCGGACATTTAGCGGAGTACAACATTATTGTTATTATAGCCATAGAGCACGTCGCTCATTGTCCACCCGCTGAGGCATTAGTATTGCTGAATAATCCATTTTTGGTAGCTGGGCCTCCGCAGGACACTGGGGTTGAAGGGAAAAGTGTGGCACAGCCGTTGCTATTCACCTGCGTCGGCCCTCACGTGCCAACAGGGTGGACACCCCAAAGGGGCGCTGACGGGTGGCGCGGGCACCGGTGCCCCGTCCTGCTGTCCCCGTGGTGTCACCGTAGGATGTCCATCGTTGGCGCGGGGAGATGTTCTCTATGGGGAGCATTCCGGGTGGAAAGTGAAGGGCCAGTTGTAGCTCAGTGGAAGAAGAAGGGGGCTCTGGGTTTCTTTTTTTCCAACTGGAAAAGGCCCAGAGTTACACGGGTGATACAGAAATGTTAACTCTGAAACAAATTGTAGACGTGTGTTTTCCAAAGCAGCATGTGAAGCCAAAGAGCAGCGTGCCCGACGTAAATCCATGAAGAAGACTCAGAGAAAAACACAGTGTCGTGAACCTTGCTGTTTGCGTGCTGCCCAGAGTTCGGGCCTGGGTCCTGTTTACCCTCCGCGCCCGTCGCTGCTGGGCCGCCCCGGTGACCCCCTTTTGCTGTCACCTCTGACTCTGATTGCCGCTGCCATCACCATGGTGTCCCTTCGCCTTCGCCAGCGGCAGCTGTTGAGTGCATTGTGCTTTAACTACTGTGTTTGCAGGACTGTGTTTACCCTCCTCATTCGGCTTCAGTGAGACGCGTATCGTGGCCAGTTAGTGCGGCAGAGCGTCGCGAAGGCTTATTAGTATTTTGGTACATATGAAGCAGCTAATTTAATTCAAACAGCAGTGTGTCTTATTGCTTAGCTTTGACTACCTGCTGCCTAAAATGAGCACATGAAGATAAATTACACGGGGTCATTTGTTAGGAAGAGAACTAGGGAACCCAAATCTCCCTTTCAGATTCAGGGAAATACAGAATGGTTAATTCAATTTGGAGGAAGAAACTAATGATCTGGAAGCTGACAAAAATCAGATGTCATGCTTTGATTGGTCGAATGACAGTTTACTGAAATCACACTCATTTACCAGCTCACGCTAATGCTGAGTTGGGACTTTGTCAATTAAAAATATCAAAATATTTTTATTTATATCTTTGGCTTTACAACTTTCAAAGCAGCCAAAGCTTGACCTGGCAGCCTACATTCACTGTCCTTGCTTCTGGTAGAAGCCTCTTAGACAATCTGAAAGCGTGTCAGAGCTAAAAGTAAGTCGGTCCAACATTTCCTTACAAAATATGAAAATAGTAAATAATTTTCTGATGAAACGTGTTTGAGGTGTTTCCCCTTTTGAAGTTCTCTCTCAATATCCTGTGTAAATAGAAAGACTTCAAAGTGAGAGAAGGCTTAGTAAATGCTAGGACTCGGACCTGAGTTCAAAATAAAATGGACCGAATCAAAACTGTGTCTCAGCTCTTCTCATAAAGAGCTCAGTTTTCATCAGTGCTTTATAATTCCATCTCAAATATTTTGTATTAGAAACAATTCAGTGACGTAAAATGTGGGGGCACTTAATAGATGAGAACCAATGGTCTTTGACTAGGAGGCATTTCCACTCCCCGAAACATGATAACATTTGCCTAACCGTCTGCATGTGAATCTAGACGTAGGATGCGCAGTTCTAAAGAATGACCTTTACTGTACTAAAAAAGATTACATAGCCTGGTTTTTCCCCACTGTTGCCTGGTGGAGATGTCTTGACTCTAGAAAGCAGACCCCCCAAAAGCAGCACCAAAGCGCGTGACCAGCAGCAGGGCGTAGTCGCTGTGTTCACTCTGGGCAAAAATGAGCTGGAAAGCAGAACCGCGTGTGACAGCTTTAAAGGTAGTAACACTCCAAAGTGAACTAATTGTTTCCTGTTAGAAAGTACATTTCACCCATCTCAGTAACACATTTTATCCGTTCTTACTCAAGAGGAGAGTTCATTAGGAGCATTTTTGCTGACTGGAAATGCCAGTTAAGGAGACATTTATACACACAGCATTGTTGGCTTGTGTTTCGAGTTAAGACTCTGCTGACAGGATGGTTTATGATGTCAGAAGACTTTTCACCCTGCAGTGAGTATTTTTGTAAAGGTGTCCAACCATCTTTGACAACACCTGTCGGCAGCAGTAGTGCAGTACTATTACTGATGCTCTGAATGGTTTCTTTGCCCCAAACAATTGCCAAGTAGCTCTCATCCTTATTAACTCAGTAGTTCATTGGACAGCCTGTTCCTTGTTAACAGAGTTAGGTAACAATTCCTTGAAGCGCTTAGTTGAATTTTGACAACATTTAGCATTATATTAATGATGTGGCTTTCATTAGTACCTTTTGGTAGTTTTATTCAGAAAACCCGCCTGACAGTAATTCTTCTGGTTAAATAGAATGAGTGTAACTGAAACAAAAGTTTGTGAGGTAAGGTGGAAAAGCAGCTAGAAGCAGCATCTTGAGAAAAAAATAAATCCTGAACAACTGGAGATACATCATACAAGCCTCTCGCGTGCATGCTCCAGCTCCAGAACTGCCTGTCTGTCCATCATCCGGAGGCATTTACAGTCAAAGTATATTTTGCATAACTCCACTGGCCGGCATACACAGAGACTAACGGACCATTTTTGCTATTAGTTATTCATCTAACATGAGTGGTTAAGGTCCTAAATGTCAACTTTTCCACTGTTTTAAACAGGGCGGAAAAGTTGTTCCACATGGAAGTCCTCATTACTCAATTTGTATTTTTAAGTATATATAATACAGTGTGTGTAAAAAAAACCCATACTGAATACTAAAGTTAGGAAGTGTTTACAGTCTTAACTTAGCTGTAGCACCTGTATGAGTTAGCTTTATATGAATTTATCTTTTATATTTACATGGTACCTAGAGGCCTTTATCTGTTATGTCATCATTTTTACTTGAGCACTCGCAGTTCATTCTCAAGACCACTGTTTTCTGTACCTTGCATGAGATAGATTGAGATTGAGGCAGAATGCTACTGAAAAAGAAAAAAAGAGATTCTTTCCTGTCTGGTCATGGGACTGAGAGAGCTGGTTCTCCCTTTTTTCTCTGCCACAGTTACAGTTCCGATGGTCGAGACTAATAATGCATGCACAGAAAGGTGGCATGGTGGAAGATTAATACTGGGATTTTTAACTTTGGATTATTTGGTGTAGACTCCTTAAAATTGTTTCTGTCAGTTCTGCAGTTGTTTTTATCAAGCCTGTAGTTGTTTATGCAATTCATAGATCAGAAAATCTGTTAACTAGAATTATTAACTGAGTTTTGAGTTAGGAACTGTGAGTTCCTCAGTTGCCTGGAACGGGCGTGTTGAAAGAGGCTGGAGATGTCAGCAAAACAAAGCTGGTTTATTGCACTTGATAGTGGACAATCTTATGCTTAACGTCTTTTGGAAGATAAGTATTACAAGAGTAGTTCTGCTTTTTGTATGCACACAAACTTAAATTTATGTTATTCGTCAAAAGAGACTGTTTATGCCTTATTTCAAAGAAGCAGGCAAGAAAGGAAGGAAAAGAGGAAATAAGTCATGAAGCCACCCTGGAGAGAACAAAAAGTTAATAGTCAAACAGAAGTGTGTATTAGTACGCTCGTGTCTTGGCTATTAGCCCAGTGAAGTTGGTGGAAGTATTTTCCAGTTTCTTGAGTACCATCTTGGGTCTGTGCTGTCCGGGCAGAGGCTGTATTGGAAGCAGCAAAATGAGTGTCGTGAGTTTACGTCCTGCTTTTTCTGACATAGGTGCTCTCCTGCGAGTTACCTCGTGGGTGCTCCGCAGCCTTCACAGCGCTGGGCCCACGTCTGCCCTCGTCGGGAGGCGTGTGTTTGCAGGGAGCACACCCAAAGGCTGCTCCTGGTGGCGGATCTTGTGGAGGAGACTGGAGCTGAGTGCTGCTGTGTGTGGCAGCTCTGAGGCTTCAGGCGTTTTCCTTGTGTCTTTGATTTTTGCAACGTCTTTCTGTTACGGCAGCACCAGAATCATCAGCCTGGCTTCCTGAACTGCTTCTGCATCTCTCTGCCTCCTCTTTCCATTGCTTCTGTTGTCTGGTTTTAAATCCCATCAGCTGGTGGGAAGGCATCTCAGCGAGGTAACATCGTGTGAGACACCAGAGTATCCACAGGGGAGAAGACCCTTATAAATGCTCTGACCAAGTAAAAGCTTCAGACTGCACAAGAAGATGATTCAATTCTGGAAGCAGTCACAGTATTTTCATTCCACTGTTCCTTTAACTACGGAACAGGATGATAGAGACAGTTACTGGAGTGTAAGTTGTTCGAAAAGTTTTACTCTGGAATAGTATACATTCAGCAGTGTGTTTCATGAAAATATCTTCAGTGACAGTCTTATTCCAGACACCTCTAGTAGAGCTTTTACTTGCAAAAATCTGTTCAAGATGCATGGCATATAATAAACTATCCTGTCCCCACAACCTGTTAAGTCACAGAAGAGAATCCCTCCCAGCAAGTTCGAGTCATATTTAGCTGTGATCACTTTTTGAGACCATCTAAAAAAGAAGCCTGCGTATTCCAAAGTGTATGTGAGCCTCCTAGAGCGTGAAGGAAGAGAGCAAATAGTTTTCCTTATCTTTGGGGGGTGTATCTAGTTAGGATTTTTATTGTGTCTGTGTCAGCCTTTCACTGAGAGTGAGACTTGCACAAGCCAAAGAGGTGGTGGTGGGGAGGGAGAAGCCTTATTCATTAGAGTGCAGCAAGACAGAATGCTCCGCACTTCTGGCCTGAAGGAAGGATGCTGCTGTATAAGAAGAGGAGCTTGCCCCACTTTACTGTATTAAATTATTACCTACAGATCATTTTGTCTGAATAACTTTTGCAGCATTTATTTTCGTCTCTGTCCCAGCCATTAGAGATCTGATTTGTCAAAGATATTTGTAAACTACAGTAACTTCTTGACTGGGTGATCAGCGCTGAAGACTTTGAAAAATTGGCAGAAGTTTTCACCCTGTGAAAACACTAAGATCAATAAAGCAAATTGGTAAATACCATTTCACAGAATATAGGCTTTCGGATGAAATGCTCTAACACGTAGCAGTAACAGATCATTCCAGGTACGGAACGTCATACTTTAAAAGCCATACAGTTAATGCTGTAAAAGGAAGGATTATATGGAATGCGGTTGATTCTTATACCTTATGTCATAAAAAGTAGATTCAGTTATGTGGGGTTCTTCAGTAACTAAAGGAAGAGGATACCAGAAAAAGTCAACCCTTAAATTGCAGACAAAGAGCTTCTCTTACCAGCGGTATTACATCATCAAAATATTTCACAGACACCCAGAAATAAGCTGTACTTCTGTATGTCAGTGAAGCAGCAAATTGAATTCTCATAATATGTTTTGAAAATGAGTCTTGTTAGGTTTGATGAGGTGGAAAAGGTACTGAGATCACTGGTTTGTTCCAATACGTTCAGTGCGCTTTTCTTGGATGTTTGCCATGGCTAATCTTTTTAATGGCAGTGTAGCTTGTAAACCCATTTGGTAGAAAGCTATACATCTCAGTTTCAGGGTATCACACCAAGGAGGGTGGTAAATAAGTTTCTCTTCAAGCATGCAAACCCTTTTGTTACAATACCAGAAATTTTATTTTAACACACGTATCAGGAAAACCTCAGTATTTCCTTTACGAATTCAGTGATGAGCAGAATAAAATGCAAATGTCATTTTAAATACACATAGATCGTTTAGATAATGTAGATAATATGCACCAGCCTTATGGTTTTTGTTTAAAGACATTTATCAAGGACAAACTTCAATTCATTCAGGCCCAATATTCAAGAAATTGAGCCTGTCACAAACCCTCTGGATTTCTCCAAAAACCGCTTTGGCTACTTATCCGTGCCATTTTGGAAATGCTCTGGGGAAACGGTGGGCCTTACAGCATGATCAGCCATTATAAAATTCAAAATTCTATCATATTAAACTAGTGAGAACATTTGGATAAAATGAGAAGAACTTTGGCCTCAGCCTCCTGACGGGTTGCCACTTTGGGTGCTTCAGGCGATTTCAGCCTGTGGGCTCACACAGGCATGTTGAGTTAAATTATTTTAGGCTGTTCTGTAGGTTAAATAAACACTTTCTGTTGCCTTTTAAAGCTGAGTTAGAATGCACTGGAGATCCCGTAGCACATCTATAATGACCCCACAGCGTAACTACCATTTAATCGGCTTCTATTCCAGACGTCTTTACAAAGTGATTTACTTTTTGTTAACACAGTTTCATATAAAGGTACGGAATCTTACGAAGTCGGCATCATTTTCCTTAAACCACATTCCTAATTCCTTTGTTCTAAAGACATGCCCTGAAACGCCGGCTCTCTTGTCATTTTGTCCTTCCTGTCAGCCTTAGCGGATCCGTACAGGTGGGTTTTGTGTACAGCTGCAGAGATCACAGTGCTCTGAACTCTGGTTTCTGTTAAATTATTCCTGGATAACTCTCCTTGAGAGAGTCGTGCAAAGAAAGCCCGTGAGCTTAACCTTTTTTTCCCTAGGTTTCCTTTTTCATCTTCTGCCTGTTCTTTTTCCATAGTCATAGCCAACAGCCTGCTCCGTGCGTGAGTTGTCGTTGAACTGATTTTCATACTTCCACATAGCTAAATAGTCTGCTGTCTTTAAACACTCGGGTGCAAAAATGCAAGGTAGGAGGGGAGAGTTTTGAGACTGCATGTGTCTCAACATGTTGGCCCAAAGTAGGATTGTAGATACGAGAAAAGGGAAAGAGAACAGGAGAAAGAAAGGGGAAAGAGAAAAGAGAGAGAAATAAGTGTGAGAGGTGCGTAAAAAAGCTGCTTTTTCCCAGTTAAATTTTTTTAATTGGGGTGGTCATTTGAGCCAGAGGTTTCAGGCTGCTTTGCAAAACATCGCTGATGGTTGTGACTGTGATTTGTTTGCAGTTACCCGTACAGCGAGGACTCTAGCCAGGGAAAGCAGTACATGAACACGAGATGTCCAGCCTGGTGTGACAGAATCCTGATGTCCCACTCCGCCAAGGAGCTCATTCTGAAAGTAAGTATGGACCTGAGGCCACCCGCTGCCTCCGCGTTGTGTTTACCTTCAGCAAAGGTAGGTAGGGCGAGTACACTTGTGCTTGTCCTTGGATTGTCAGTTGCCTGTAGCAAACACTTACCCTGGCGGTAATGAACGACTGTGCCTCCAGTGCTTTCCACCCGAGCACGTGGATGTGTCCCAGTTAACACGGTGGCTGTTACCAAAGCACGAGCTTTCACAGACGCTTCTGTTGGTGTCTGAGCTGCCCACACTGCCTGCCTGTCGCCTCTCCTGTGCCACTTCGTGCTTGTCAGTGCTGTACTGGGAGGTACAGCAGTGGGAAACTGCCTGCTTTAAGGAAGAGTAACAAAAAATAAAAAACCTCCATCAGTCCCCCAGTCCAGTCCACTACTCAGTAACATAAGTAATGGTACTGCCCGTACTGGGGGCTCGGCACGGATGCAGGCGGGAGTGACGAGGAGCGGCGGTGGACTGAGGAGTCGCGCTATTGAAAGAAAAACCTGTGCAGCAGCAGCTCGGGGTACCCGAGATACAAGCGTGGTAGGTTTCGGTTCCCTCTGTCGGTGATGGTGAGGACCAGAGTTCCCAAGAATGTGTCACATCCTAGATGGGCCACATCTCCTGTCGCTGTCCCCTGGATGAAGGCAGAGGCTCCAGCAGGTCGGCTGCTCCCTTTGCTACACCAACGAAGTGCCTACATTTAGACATCCCTTAGAGCTTTAAAAATGCAATTGTGCAACGTTTTTAGAACATGTAATTTCTCTTGGGGTTTTAGTGTACAGAGGTAAGGTAAACTTGGTGATGCTCCATCCAAAGTTAAATGACCTAACCATAGAGACTTCCAGTTATCCTTTTCTCCCTCTCCTCCTTATTCCGCTCTGCTCTCCTCCTTCCCTTGGGAACGCTGAACCAGGGCAGTGCTTACATATGCCAACTTGCCCTGCCGCTGTCTCCTGTGTGCGCGTTCGTGGCAGCTGGGGACCCGTCCTATTAACGCTGGATGTCGGTTGTTCTAAAGGACGGGGAACACATCAGGGAGCGGCTGTACGGTATAAGATCTCCCCCGCGCCCTCCTGCTCTGAGCTGGACGTTCCCCGCGGTGCGTGCCGCAGCCGCCAGCGCCGTGCGAGAATGACTGTGCTGTGAGTGTTCAGCACTGTCGCGCTGGGCTTACCTTGCTGACCGCACTGTACGACTGTCTCATACGTAACAGACTTACCAAACCCAAAAAGGCCCGAAGTCACGCGTCTGTCTGTATGTTCCTGTAGAACTAATGCAGTTTAATGGGACCGAATTGCAGAAAATAATCTTTGCAAATAAATCCATATTGCACAGCTTTGTAGCTTTTTTATTTTCTGTTTAAATTAATGAAACCCTCGAAACTTGCTTTCCTGAAGTTTATAACCTTCTGTTTCTCTCTCTCATCGGGGTTATTTATCTCATGATTAGACTGTTTGCTTTGCAGTATATAACTCACTGAAAGGCTGAGAACGTTTTTCCGTAGCTACTCAAATTGCAATTCGCTGTACTTCCTCACACATTTACATGTCTAAGAAGTGTCTGCATGATATCTTGAAGTTTCGCCCAAAATCTTAGACTGTGCATGTACAGCAGTATTTAATTAAAAAAAAATGTGAAGCTAGGAGAAATACAGGCTTTATAGTAAAATAGTAATGTCAAAATCAATGTTATTTGATCTTCTTACACATAAATACCATATGAAAAAATGAGACTTCACCCAAAATACTACAGGTAGTACTTGGCACCCATGAAATTCCTAAAGAACAAAGGATTAAAACCATGGAAAGAGTGGCCAATGAGGGAAGATTTTTTTTTTTTTTTTAAGCTATGAATAGGGAGATAGAAGTGTACACAAAGGCTCGAAGAGTGTAAACAGTACAGAGGGAAAGGAATTCTTTCAGATTATCTGGGGGGGTATAACTTGGATATAATGGGAGAAAATTAAACAAAGGAAAACAAAGTTAGAGCATTAAAGAAATTTGTAACTGTGGGGTCACTTAGCCCAATTCTTAGTCTCCGTGGAGCAGAAACCCGGTCAGCTGGATCGTTCAAAGCTTATATTTAAAAAAATGCATATAATTTTGTCTCCGCAGCTTTGCATTTGCAAATTATGAGCATGCAGTGTGGGATATCTCCAGAAATGCATATGCAAAATTACAGCTGTAGATGAGGCCAAACTGGCATGGTTGTTTAACTCGGTGAGTCTCTACCAGTAAAGGAGTTAGCTTATGCAGCGCAAAACCAAGCTGTAATTCTGGCCCATAAAACTTCATTAAAATATTCAGTAGAAAAGAGTGCTGAACTGATAGAGGAAAGGACAAAATGGCCTATCAAGTTTTTGTGGCGGCTCACAGTAAGCAGTGCTTGCCTCGCCCTCGGGAGTTTATTCCGCTGCAGAGACTTACGCTTTGAAGCTTTAAAAGGAACCGTGAAGAAAGTAAAAGCAAATGTTAATTAACTGATTACACTGTAACAAATCCTTAAAATATAAATGTATATGAAGGCTTAAGGAATTTTTGGTTGCAAGTAGCTATTGCAAATCCGTAAGCGGGTAATTATTTCGCTGTGTTAACTTTTCTCATAGGCAAATAAAGAATTTATTTTTCTGTCTTAGCAATTCTATATTTTACTTCAAACAAAAATCGTAGTAAATACGCATTTGAATCCCGTGTAAAGAAAGGCCAGTACGCACAAATTACCAGGCTGTGGAGTGCGTTCAGCTACACAGTAGGCATTACAGATTGTACAGACATGGGGCTGTAAACAGCTTTCGTGCAACATCATCTATCATGCCATGGTCGGTTACCTCACCATCATGTTATTTTATGCTTCCTGAGCCCTAAAACACCAAAGGTTGCCCACTGCTAGGGAGCTGCGTTGATGCCTGATAGCATGAAGTAATGAATGCTCAGCCAAGTGTATATTGTTTCTGCCTGTGCACCGCTGTAATTTGTTTATCTGTCTAAAGATTATGCAGTTGAAAATCCACAATTTTATGCTGCCTTTGTAAATTATCAAGTCGCTTTTGATGAATGTATCCCCACTTCCGATGCTAGTGGCATTATGATCTTGAAATATTGGAAAGTGCTCATGCATACAATGCAGAAGGTTATGTTTTTATATTTTTGGCAGACAACCGTGCTATAAAGTAAATCTGACCTTAAGCTTCCTTACTGCATTAAAGATAATTCAGTTTTAACTTTATAGTCCTAAATGCTACTGTTTATATAAAGTTATTGCCCAGTCAAACTTGACTGATTACAGATGAGAAAGTCTTGACTGTTTCGTACAAAATAAATTAGCATTGCCAACTAGTTTAAAGCACATCTATGATTGTATGGAGAGACTTGAGAGTGTGCAGATTGCAGATTTAATTAGCTTATAGGAATTGTTTAGCATAATAAGAAATTGTCTTCTCTGGCAACGTATTTGTATTTATTCCTGAAGTACTGTGCTGGAGAATCTGTTTTGAGGCTCAAAATCACGTTTATTGCAAACGGCAGAAAGACGAGTACATTTTATTATTCATTCAGCTACAAATGCTGAAGAAGTCAGTGTTTAAGGATAAAGTTCAACGTGGAACAAAATGAAAGCAATTCATAATGGAGACTAGAGGAACGTCATCTTTCATTTACTGCTGATTTTCTTAAAATCACTTACTGCTTTTTTTCAGATGAAGAAATGTATGTCAGAAATGGTTAAAGATTATACTCATAAACTGTAAATAATTTGTTCATCTCTCTGAACATTTAAAATCACCTATATGATGAAATCAAATGTTTGTATAAGGCAACGTGGATTGCATTTAATTTGAAGAACAACATATATCCTACCGAATTCAATAAAAAATGTTCGTTCTTAAAACAGGACTGGCCAAAGGTGCTAGCTGCATTTCGCTGGCAAAAGGCTAGAACGCAACCATAGCCGAGTCGTTCGCTTCCTCTCTCCAGGTGTTACTCACTAAAATTTCTCAAGGTCCCAGAAGCACAGAGGAGGTGCACTGACTCCCCGCGTTATTTTACATGGACAGATCACAAATTACTGACAGCAGTACTGGACACAAAAACTCATTCTACATGGTCTTTCTCTGCAGGAGCCAAGCAAAGCTGTGCTAATATCACTTCGTTCAGAAAGTGGTTTGAACTATTTACATAAATTATTCCCATATTTCTTCCCATTTCTGTAATCTGGAGAATACTGCAACTGACTACTGTTTTCTTGTGTTTTGTTTTTTTTTTTAACTAGTCAGAAAATGATGAGAAGATAGTAATTTATGACCACATCGGGCCAAACGTCTGCATGGGGGATCACAAGGTAATTAAATTAAACATTTTAGTATTGTATCTGCTAAGTCTTTGTTATTAGGAAGGAAAAAGTATACACTAGTTTCTGTTAATTTCATATTTAAGTCAGCTACATCTCTGTCCTGTTTTTAACATAAATCCTTGAAAATGTTTTAAAGTTGAATTCAACTGAAATCAGCCAGTATATTAGAGTAGATACCCCTATGAAATCGCGTAAAGAACAGGATGATGCGTGCTAGGATGAAAGCATGATACAGTCTTGCAACTCTCTGTGCTCTTACCGCTATTCTTGTAAAACAAAAGTAATTTTCATTGGGTTATCAAAATTGCTTCCAAAACATTGTTTCAATTAATTTGGTGTCTAGCTGCGTATTAGTAAAATAGCATATTGGCAGTTCTGTATTTAAGCAACAAGTGAGGAAAAGGATATAGAACAACATAAATACCAGTTGTTAAAGTGAAGAAAAAGACGTGAATTTTATAAACAATCTTCTCTACTGAAGATACCAGATGGAAAGCTGAGTTAGAAATACAGCAAAGCTGAGTGTTTGCTTTCTTTGAAAAAAGCTGATCGAGGAGTAGGAGGTAACCTCTAAAAGCCTGTATAAAAACTATATAAAACCTATATAAAAACTCCACTAGAAACCTGCAGAAACTTGGCAACTGTACGATACTGGTAATGCGTCAGTCCTAGAGACAGTGCTGAGGCTCTTGAATGGTAATTCAGGGATGGATAATGGGTAATCACGTATGTACGTATGTATACATGTAAACCCAAATCCACAAATGTATACCTATATTTACTTTCATGGTCAGAGTTCTTGTGAGGCAGAGTATTGTTTTTCTAAGGAGGAATGCACTTAACATATTTGGTCCAGAATCATCCAAGTCAGATTTTAAAATACAGACGTTTACGGACTTCTCCAGGGAAGTGAAAAGTTCGCTGTGTTGGCAGCTGAGGGACGGCCAGTTCAGAAGCAGTAATTTTTGTTTCCTTTGTCACCGTGAATTTTTGTAGCGTGGCACTTTCAGTGGAGCTAATTCAGTGATAAAAGGGAGTTGTGTATGGGACTCAATCCTCTTCCTACAGAAATCCGTGGCAAATTTTCCCGTAGATTTCAGTGGGAGCAGATGTCTGTAAGGAGCTGATCTCGTGCGCATTTTGTAGTTAGATCAATCCAACAAATTATTGCATCGTTTTGTTTCCAGTCATGGAGGAATTTTTTTGTTGTGTTTACTACTGACTGAAAAAAAAAAAAAAAGTTTATATTTCAAATGTGTAACTTCTATTTTTCCCTGACTTGCTGCAGCCTGTGTTCCTGTCCTTTCGAATAGCTGCTGGGGCAGGTAAACCTATTGCAAATGTGCACAAGTGTTGTGTCGTGCAGTGATGTGGTGGTAAATATCATTTTTTTCCTTTTCGTCTACATTTTCTACATCATTTCCCCTGTGTTTATTTTTCTTTTTAAAAAAATGCCAATTCTGCAACAGGAAAAAGATGCCTACGAAATGAGAAGATTTTCCGTGAAACCACACTGTAGCAAGGAGGGGAAGGACCACACGGTATACCGAAATACATAATCGTACCAACTGCATTGATAAATAAAGTCCCGAGTGCCACAATTTTAGACTGCTGATCGTACACTATGCTTCAGCATCTGGACTCTCTTCGAGAAAAGCCTCACATACCTCACTGTCTTGTATGTTCATGTGACATCAAGTAGAAATGTGGAATTATTTTTTATATATATGTCACAATTCTGTTGCCAAAACTCTAAATAGACAGCAGAGTTATGTATTTTAGATTTCACAACTTTCAACTTTTAATAAGTGTTTGTCAATGTGGAAAAGCTATTTCAGCATATTATGAACTTTTAAAGGTGTCATGCCTGACATTATATATCTTTACCACTTTGGGGTTTTGTACATTGGATTGTATAGATAGAGATATTGATGGTTTTAAATGGTATTTTCTTTGTCGACCAAGGCTTATGGTTTGTGTTTTAGTTTTAGTATTTTGTTTTTCATTTTTATATTTTTTTTCTCATGTTATTTACTATACTGCCATGTTACATGGTTTTTGAATCACACAGCAGCTGCTTTCTATACATACATATATATGTGTGTGTATATATATGTATGTATGTGTATATATACACAGATATATAAATAATTTATAAACCTGACCAAAACTTACGCTAAATATACTTTCCAATATGAACGCTTGAGAGTGCCATATCAGCAGTTAGTGTTGGAGTCTTAGCAGGTTTAGTTAAGTGTACATCAACAACCAACATTTATATAATAACTACTATATAGCAGTGCCATCCTGGATACAGATATATAGCATACTATATAGCACATATATTAGCAGTTTCACTTTGTTACTCCTATAATCCCTTCTTTCTATGTAATATTAAGGATTGAATGTGAAGTTCTTAGCTAGGTTTGGGTGTAACTTTCCAGAATTTTGTAAACTGTTTTTGTCCGTCTTTTGTTACTGTTTTATGGTGCCAAGTATTCTATACTGAAACAATAACAACATGGGAGAAGAAAATAATAGTCTGCTTCAGGTAGCAACCGTATTGGACACAGACTGTATTTATACAGTGTTAAAGGAAAAAAAAGTGACTGTAAATTTTCCTGGTTAGTAGTTCCTCAGTGCAGCCTACAATATAATCTTGTTACCAACATTTTTCTCCCACCACTAAATACCACATTAAAAGGTGATTAGGGAGTCTGTTGATGAAACACAAATGTATGTTTTATTGATTTAATTTAGAACACTACAGAGTTCACGGACTGCGTGATGGCATTAGATTGATGCTTGATTTTGGTATAAATCACTACCATTGAAAATGATTTGATGTCTGCTTGCAGAATGTTTTCTCAACAGTACGATCCGGGCTTATATTAAGTACTGTTGCCCAAAGGGTGTCTGCAGCTCTGTATTGTTATTGTGCCATGTCGCATTATAACCACACGGTAATTCTATTTAAGCAAACTCAACTCATGATAACTTTGAAGGCCTTTAGAAATGAGTACTCTGGTTCTCAAGCAATAAAACTGATCACGGTGAATACGGCTGTGTCTGTCCCTTTCATGTGGGCTTGGGGGATTACAGGGAAATTATTAAATTGTCACATTTCTTAATAGTGAGTTACCTTTTAATCTCCCACCAATTAACTGGGTTCTTTTTCGCATGAAAGCCCGTGCGATAGAACGCAGTTCAAGTGTTAATAACACACAACACGAACCGAGGAAAAGGCGTTCAGGAGTTCGTATCGGAGTAGCACTGTAACGCACAGAGAGTAATACAACTTGATGAGCTGTCCGTGGGACGCCGGTCCCCAGTTCGACGAACCTGCCGCCACAGACTCCTCCGCCACTGGCGCTGGGTTTTCCTGCCTTTTCAAACTCCGGCTGGAGCCTCACTTGGAGACAAACGGCACAGCCGTGACCCGCACGCCGGGAATAGCGCTGCTCCGTCTGCGGGCGGCAGTTACGCCCGTGACCCGTCAAGGTAATTTGTTGAAAGAGTCTGAAATTTGACCCACGGAAATGCACAAAACGCAACTTCAGCGTTTGCCCAGACGAGCCGGGGCGGGAGCGGGGCCGCGGGGCGCCCCCTCCGCCGGGCGGGGAAGGGGGTCCCGCCGCCGGGCAGCGCCCGGGGCCCGCCGGGGCGAGGGGC